>OMKZ01033204.1:0-26886 GCA_900302535.1 Neoniphon sammara | reverse complement strand
TGTTCTAGATGTTTTTAAAAACATACTGTTAGTGCTACACTCAATATGCAAACCACCACACTAAACACACACACACACACACACACACACACACACACACACACACACACACACACCGTACAGAGAGACTGTAATCCCCTTCTCCATCCCCCCTGCCCAAGCCTCACACCGTTTTACCTCCTAGGACCATGTAAAGATGCCCCGAACCCCATCCCTAATCCCACTATGCTTTCCTTAATGTATGATTGCCACATTTCTACACTTTTATGTACATTGTTTTCTGGGCTTGGCTGATTGCTGTTTATTCTCAGATATACTGTGCACCACCCATTTTCAGAATGTAAGCAAAAAGAGAAAGTATGTAGATTTGAATGATGACAAATTATCAATGGAAAATGTCAATCGGTGATTTTTCATTGTCAGTAATATTGAGTGGTCATTGCACCCCCACAATTCAGACAATGACACATGCATCTCATTGTTTTCTTTTTACATGTCCTTAACTATCAGAGTATGAACTTCTACTACCACCAGTAAATCCAATCTCCCGCTAAAGATGAGGCTGATATCACTGCCTTTCACGCAAACACTATCTACCTGCAGCAATACACCGGATTTAAATAGAGCTGTCAGTCTGCAGTCTGGGTGTAATTATGATGAAATACTAATTAGGGCAGGCCTGACCTGTGCAGACATGCCCACACTCTCAAATGTCTACTCCAGATGGCAGCAGGTACAAAGGATGCCTGGGGAAGAGACCTTTTTCAGGGTTGTCTGCACTAGCATAGGGAGGACCTGTCCTACTAGGTTGTTAAGATTCTAAACATGTCTCATTTGGGTTAGATTTCAAACCAGCAATCTGGCCAGTGAGTGAATAGATTATCTCTGTGGAAATGCATGAGTCACATTGTAGTTGCCTACAAAGTCAGTAGTGCAGCTTTAAGCTGGGAAAAAATATTTGAACGATTGATTTAAAGAATATATTAATGCCATGGAATAGATTTATAGAGTCTAGTTCTCAAATGTCATGACATTCATGACCCGTAATCTGTCATTCAGTGCCACCCTCTAAGATGAATGATCTACATTCTGTGGTAAATGCATGTAGCTCCAATCAGTGCTCTGTTGGGTTTGCTATAATAAAGCAGAAACACCCACAAATAATTCTCCATTAATGTTATGCATGTACCTGCTTGTATTGGGACTTCTCCCCATACATCAAGGGCAATAGTTACCCACTGACTATCCCTGTTCAGACTGTGGGCAGAGAAGTCTGAGCCAGGATGCTACAATTCATTAAGTCCAAGCTTGAATCTTACCTTGGCGGACTCTCTTCATGTACTATAAAATCTAATTGCTTCGCTAAGCACCAGGCAGATGAAGATTTGTGATATGAAGATGGATGAGGCTTTCTGGGGAACCAGAGAATGATCTACCCATCTTCATATGCCCCAACCACAACTACTCATCTTCACCTGGCACTACAACATACCACTCTCAGGCTTGATAAGCTACAATATGGCGTTACAGAGCTAATCTTTTATGCACCCAGCTTTTTAACCAAGGTTCCCCATCCTCAAAGCAACATGTCATTGCATAAAGCTGGCTTGTTTCTCTCTCTGGCTACCTTTTCCAATGACAGAGCCATTCAACAAGGCCTCCAGTTTAAAGTCTCCCTGCACCTGTTCCACACTACAAGTGCCAAGCTGGCAAGGGCAGCACCATCGGCAAGGCGCAGAGAAAAGAAAGGAGTGAGGAGGTCAGCTCTGTCTCTCTCCCTCTCTCCCGTTCCCTCTCATGCTCCCTGACAGCCTGCGATACCTGCCACTTTACTGTTCCACAAGGGACATCGAGGTGCTTAGATAAGCACTGGAATGCAAACAGAAACATCTACTAGTCTGGGCCTGAAGAGACCATTTCTAAATAAATTACACCTCTGATGGAGCTCCTTTAGTGTCAGGTCAGAAGGTTCCTTTTATCCTCAGATACACCCACTCCAACATACTGCAATTAGACACTTTAGAATAATAGTATGGTTGTAAATAAGCAGGCACAGCAAGTAACCACACGTGGGCATGGATGCAACCATCACAAACAGAAATACACACACACACACACAGACACACACCCATCATAAAATGTGAGTGGCCCATGGTCCCCAGTGTCCCCATCTCTTTTTCCTATACTCAAATAAGATGTTTTCTTTTAAACACATTGCAATATTGCATTTGGTCAGACAAGACATATTAATAAATTTTACTTGACTTGCTTATTAAACAAAGACAATTAATAACTCAGGATAGACAGCTACATAAAAGTGCAAAAGGAACATCTGATCTGCTATAGCATCAAATGTATTTCAAGTATCTGTTTGATAGTTAGCAGGGTTTTAACACATCAGTAGATTTAGGTAAAAGCCAGCTGTGGCTCACTCTTGAGGTCCACCCGTGTGCTCCTGTTTCTAGCTCGTTTTTGATGCTGTTCCTATTGTTTTCCTTGTTCAATAATATATGGCACATATGCTTGCTTTTGAGACTCATGTTTTCAGTGTGGGATTTGTGCTGGATTAAGCTTCAAAAGAATGGCTGACAGTCTGTTGTTCATGGCTGGCATGCTCAGGTCCCCATAGGGCTGGTTTAGTGCAGTCTGGGCTTAGTAAGAAGGAAATAGAACTAATATTATGCAATCTTGTGTTATTTTGCCATTGTATGTAGAGCAGTTAGCAACATTCTTGATGGTTGCTAAACAGTACAGAGTGGGAATACTTCCCTGTGTGTGATTACTATAATATTGTGGTACACTCACAATTATTCATACATTAAATTTTCAGCAAAGCAGCCATGGTGCTTTTTACCATAAACCCCTTCAGAATGAATGGCGAGTGAAAGGAATCAAATTCTGTTCACTTTTTCAAGTCTTTCAGATCCTGCCTTGATAGAAGGACTTTATCAATTGAACTAACTGAGGTGTGTTTGCTCTGATTTTGATGACGCATATAATTTCATTATGCATGGGTGAATGCTTTTTCTAATATCTTAATCAGCAGCAATTACCAGCCTTTCATCATCACCTCTCTGCTTCAAGAATCACAAGTGGCATCAAGGGTTGTGCACACATGCCTCATCACCACAGGCCCTCCCGGGGGTAAAACACTTGTCCAGCATCTCAGAGGCCTTGATTGCAGACAAACAAAGGATGGTGCAATCTAAATGTGTGTGCCATGCTCCCTCTTATCTCAATAGGCCTGTGGGTGACAGAGGAGTGTGATTGCTGTAAATAGAAACCGCCCATCACGGGTACTCCAGTCCTCCAAAACACAGGCCATCAGCGTATTGTGTGCTTGATCCTCAGTCTGTTTAGTACATGACAATTACAGTAATGTGTAATTATGACTGATACAATGAGAGGTTAGGCAAGACCGAATGGGGGGCAGGGACTTGTGAATGGCATCAAGTTGACTGGATATGGACCACGTGGCTGTTCATGATGTTGCTAATTAACAAAATGAGGCATAAGTGTCTCCACTGGAGTGGAGAGAAGTTTTAATGTTCATTTCTCTGAGGAGAAAACTCGAGTGTATTTGCAACCTAACCACTAAACATCACATGCTGAGGTGCACGTATTCACACAGCATGTGTCCAAACAAGTATGCCTTTTAAACACCACCACAGTCCCTTTCTGGTGTTGAATAACCCAAAATATTCAGATACATTTTGATGTTTTTAACAATAAACTGATGTGTGTGTTACCACAACAGTTCTACCAATTAAAACTCTAACAGTGTGGGCAAACAACTTAACAGCTCTGGGCAGCCAACACAAGCAGCAGAACAATTTAAAAGACAAGCTGAACGTATGTTGCATGTATGCTCAAGGAGATAATTGCACAAGCACACAAGCTCTCAGACGTTAAGTAATTAAATATGTTGGTGTCAAAATAATAATATAACATGTTTGTCCTGACAGGTGGCATAATTATAGGAGAGATCTATAGCTTGCCAACAAAACCACAAGAAGTTGATGTTGGTGGAGAGGCCAGCCTTATGCACCAAGTAGTCCTACTTTAATCTTGTCAGTTTTATGTCACTGTAATTATCAAACATCAATCCCTGCTTGGAAGACTAAAATTGCTTTGAATAACACAAGGTTTGCCAACGTAACACTCATGAATCTGTCAGGTCTTGCATATCGACCTCTGTAAACAAAGAGACATGCAGTATTCAAAGATGTGTGATTCTGTAAAAGTATCATCTCCTCTAAATAACTTTATCCATTGTCAAGTCCTGTGGGTTCAGAGGGGCTGGAGCTCTTCCCAGTTGCCATTCACAAAGTAGTACTAACTCAAATAAACTCACTGATGGTGGGAACAGGCATTGACAAAACATTGCATTGACTACCCAGCAGCCACAATATGTTCATGAAATTTGAAATTGTATTACTTACCAGTGGGTGTCACAACTCAGTCCTGGGCTTTGACAAAGTCTTTCCTCAGAAGCTTTCAACAGGAGGAATGCACAGTATGCACCAACAATACAACTGGGGTAAACGTGAATGATGTAGCTGTGTTCTTCTTATGATAATGCAAAATTATGTGTGTTCTTTTGTTTTTTTCCCACATCAACAAAAAAAGTGAGCTTAAACCATTCAAAAATATATCACAAATGACTTTTCCTTTGCATAAAGCTGTATCGAGGGAAAGAAAAACAAATAGCTTGAGGCCTAGTCCGGAACACAAGTTATTTGTTACTTCTCAATATCAATAACTCCTCTGATTTCTCTCCACTCGATGACACACAGAGCTGTGATTTAACCCCTGGAGATCGCAGGAGTCCTCAGGAGCCACAGGAGATTCGAGTGATGTGCAGGATGCCACTGGAGTCGTATGCTGGTACTAATGTCTGACCTGCAGAGAGACAGGCGCTGATTCTTATTCAAGCCACGCTTTCCCTTGGCATGAATCCCCCTTCAAATCAAGAGAGGAGCGGGTAGATGGACAGAAAAGTAGGAGGAGAAAAGGGGAATTGATGTGCTGCAAGACAAGACTGAAAAAGCCAACTCAGTATTCCAGAAATCGTATTGCTGATGGCACTGGAGAGGTGTTGTGCTCCCTTTGTGTATCCCCTATGCCTTCCCCTCTTCGCGTCCACCTTGTCTGAGATGCGGTGGAGGCACTGAGTGATAGAGCAGTGCTGAGCGCTGCTGCTGTGTCCTTCCTGCTACAGCAGCAGTCTCTGCTCAAATAAATGCCTGGTCTATCACTGTTCTCTGCTGCAATGCATTAGATTCATCCATCCTCTCTCTCACACACACACACACACTCGCTCCCTCTTCCCCCCCCTCCTCCCTCCTTGCTCACTCCCCTTAGTTCACTCGCACACAGTCACACGTGAGGAGACACAGTGGGAGCCTTGAATACAAATAGGCTGTCTTCCTTAAAGATGTCATTGTGCTCTTTGAATTTGACGGTTTTTGAGGCAAAAGTAGAAGTGGTGCTGGATGGAGTGGATGTCATCACTAGACCTCTGACATGCTATCTTTAATTTGCCTCACCTTCTGTGGACCGAGCTATCTGTGGGTGTCGGTGTGACTCTGGACTGCAGGCTACTCTATTGAGAAGGAGCAGAAGAAGTGGAGGTAGAGAGCAGGGACAGATAGAGCTCACAGCAAATTGAGAAAAATCCTCATTTGACTCTGGGTCTGTGCATCGTGCCAATCCTTCCTGGGTGGCAGCATCTCTCTTTCCCCACTGAAAAAACTCTGTACAGCTAACCACCCGGCGTACTGAAAAGCCACACGCAATGAATATTTAATCTGGGAAATGGATTAAGGATAAAAGGGGAGAAAAACATATTCTGCGTCCATAAAAAAATAAAATGCGGAGCAGTAAAAACATGTCACAGCTCACAGAAATCCCTACAATCTAAAATGTCTTTCTTAGCTGAATATCAGTTAAGATGCTACAGTTCCTTCAGGCATAATAGGTGATATATGCTATTACAGGACCAGAGAGTAAAATGAGACAGGACTTTGAGTCCCAGCTATGCACTGGAACTACTACTGACAGTGTGAAACTAGTTTGTACCAGAGGAACATCATGTGATTCATAGTGAGATATAGTGCAACGGATAAAAAAGTATAAGATTAAAGACTGCATTGCCTTGCAGAAGCAAACACAAGTACACTGACTTCATTCAATAATAGAGAGATGAACAAGAATGTGATGGGGAAAAAGTCCCCAGTTGTCACTGAAAAACAAGTCTGAAACCTGAATTTCTTTTTCTCTGACCCTTTCCTGACCCCTTCTTTCCAAAGTCTTTAAAAATCACTACTTTGGTGTATGAAGGTTAAATTAAACATGTCAAACAAGCACATGGATTTCACAGGGTTAAAGGAACAATTCTCCACTCATCTACTATACCCTAATGAGAGATCATTTTTTATGCTGTTTTCTAGATGAATAACGTATAATAAACCGAATTAAATGGAAAAGCAAGGTCCCCTAAGTTTGCAAAGGCAAATAAATAAATAAATAAATAAAATAAACTCCCTACCAATGGAGGATGCATAAATGCCTCTAAGCTCAAACATTATCATTCATGGATTGTAGCTTTTCCAAGGCTGCTCCTCAGTAATAGCTGTAACAGGCTTAAAAGGCTATTGCAGATCCAAGCTGAGAAAGTGAGAGAGGCATGGCAGCTGTTGTAGATCACAGAGGTCAGAAACCTCGAGTGAAGTTAAGAATAACCTAGAACCTGTTTTTATGTGTTATTTCATTTTCCATCTCCAGAGGGCATAGATGATCCCGTCATCTAGGACCATTTTTGCCTTATCTTATCTTGTTTCCATGACAGCTAAGGCTCATGTGTTTTGCTTGGGCTGTGCTGATGTTCTCTCTTATCAGTCTGATTTTGAGTGTGTGCTGCTGCAACAAGAGACAACCATTGTTCATCAGTTTTATAAGCCTTTCGTGCATATATTTTGTGCATTTTTCCACTCCACTATTTCCTTTCTTACCTTTCAGCTTTTCAGGTGACACATGGCATATAAGATTAAAAAGATGAAATGGCAACAAACATCCCTGGCTCTTACAATATTGATAAAAGGGGACAAACAGATGGCTGTTTTATTTTTGCATTCTAGATCTCAATCATGACTGTTGTACTTCTCATGCTTTTATCCCTGAGGGAAGAGGCAAAAGTTCTCTTTCATTTGACATGTTTGTTAACACCCCATGCACATGCATGAATTTGAAGAACCGCAAGAGAAGAAAATAAGAAATGGAGGCTTTGAAAGCTTATGTGTTTGTATGCTATGATGAATTTTGTTCTACATTCGCTGTGCAGTGATACCTTTATCTATAATTTTACATCCATTTTGGCTCTTTCCTTTTATCATCTCATTGGTTCTCTATCTCCAAAAAAGCTGAATATGATGTTATCTTTTCATTTCCATTCTGGACAGCTGATAGACAGCTTTGAAACATACCCATACAGTTACAGTCAAATAAAAATGCCTAGCATTGTGAGGGAGAATGTGGCACAGATCGGTCCCCTTGGTGGATAATGAGAAGAGGCAGGCAGTTCTAAAAGAGTTGGCCCACAGGGGATGGATGGCAGAAGCTAGGTTAAAGTGTTTACACTGCAATATTAACAGAGATGCTGAAGAAAAAAAAACTGAAATGAGCACGGATAACAACCACTGCAGTCTCTAAGCTCTAAATTGATAAAAATACATCAAGGTCCTCACTGACCTCTTTTCAGAGGATTTGTGAGTGAAGTGCTGACTTCTGCAAGTGAATCAATCATAACAAAAATGTGGAGACAAGGGTTCACAGTTGCTTGCTGAAAGGCAGAACCCATTTGAGCATGTATTAATGGAAAAAGTGACACATCTCGGCTGGTAATCCAAATCTCCAAAGTATACATTTAGCCAAGTACTCACTCACTTTGTGATTCACTCAATGACACAATCATCACTCGGTCATTCAGTCACTCACTCAGAAAAAAAACAAACAAAAAAAAACATTGTAAGCAGCTTCTTTTGGCGTTGCCATAATTTGTTACATACCCTTAATGTAAGACCCATTTCTCAGTACTTTTCCCTAAAATTTGCTCAGTTCCCTCCAGTCAGCAATGACTTGAGCAGCAGTCTCATAGTAGTGGCAACAACCATGGATGCCTTCAGGATTAATCATGTCAGAAAGGGTCTGCTACCATGCACAGTGACACACACTGTGAATTTTGAGCGGATATTGTCAGGGCAGTATGATGAAATCTTGCATTTATAGGTTGCTTGCTGAAGTAGGTATTGAAACTTATTCTACTTTTGTGCTCCTTGTAAGTCATTCTTGAAAAGACATCAGCCAACTGTCTAAGATGTAAAATGTAAATGTGTATATATGTGTTATATCATCAGTGGAAGCCTGACATTCATGCCTGAACCTGACCTGGGCCTGTATTTATCCGGTGTCTCAGAATCACTCCAAGGAATCGCAGTGGAAGTTTGACTTGGACTAAAAATAGGCTCAGCTTGTCTCTTCAGTCCCAAGTAATTACAGCACCTGTTGGTAAGAACCTCTTGGCTAAAACTGTTGCCAAAACTGACAAATACATCTCAAAATATGTCTAACACTAAAGAAAAATGCTGTTCCAATAGTGGAGAAATCTGCTGCAGACAGAGTGAAGGTAATATAATAATGATGATCTTATAATAATAATCTGAGCCTGTCAGTGCCAAAACAAGCACTTTTAGTGGACATACATTGATGTGGAGAAATGGCCTGTTGGATTACATTGCAACTGTTTTGAGGTTGCCAATTATAGCGTTCTCACTCAATATTGGACCGATTCCAAAAGTTTTTGTCCCTAGTAATCATTTAGACCTCAAAATAGGGCCCGGGTTTAAAAATACCAGGTTTATCCTATAAGATGGTCACCTCACCAACTCACTGTTACTAGCCTAAGTGTCACAGGATTCACAAACCTGAAGCAACATCTGTCCGTGGTTCACTGGCTGATGCTACTGAGCCACTCTCTGTGGATGGCAGTTGAGGCTGACTCCTCATGAAAAACTTTGTAATATCCATAAGCTAGTCATGCCCTCCCCTCCCTCCCCCCAGCTCCGCTGTTGATATTTGGCACTATGCAGCACTTCCTTACAAACAACACTGTCAGACAAACCACAGATAAAACCCCTTTGTTGGCAGAATTAATGTTTATTTATTTATTTTTCCCTCTGTGCTAATTACTTATTAGTTGGACACATACGTTTTCCCTTAAGTGGTTTATACATCATCTCCTCTTTTCTAAATTAATTACATCAGAGGTTCAAAGCAATGGAGGAAATGCTAATGTGGCCCAGTAACACCCCTGCTGCAGGAGCAGGAGAATTCAGGTCAGAGGAGAGAGGTTCTTTAACACCACACAGGATCCAAACTCCTCCTGCCAGTGCAGGAGGAGGTGGAGGATCAGGCTAGATGTTAATGCAAAGCCAGATGTTTTGAGATCATTAGCACTAAAATGTTGCTGCCTTTGACAAGATTTTAAATCTAGACAAATTACCCCATTACTCACCATTTTAGTGGTCTATATTGGGGATTATGTCTAAACTACGATTTGAGGGCTTTGTGAGGCTACATTAATATCAAGCAAAGGACATTATTATGTCACATTTATAATAACCAAATTAATAACTGGGATATATAAGAATAGGATAATACAGGACCCCAAATAATGCTTGTGCTGCCTCACCAGTTTTGCACATTTGGGGAAATGAAACACAGCCACTTCCTTCCTGAGATTGTTCAGGCATAGCAAATACCATAAAGACCCTGGATGTGCAGCCATCAAGACTGTCAAATTGCTCCAGCGTGTCACTATATTAATCATATATTGTGTCCTGTAACTGACACAGAAAGGGCACAGTGAGTGCAACAAGCCTCTCAGTGGGGATTTGCCAGTGGGCCCATCACTTCAAATGGCATGCAATGATAACCTCCTTGTCTTCTGCTCAGAGATTAACACCCACGCAGGGTGTATGGATGGATATGCTCTGGTGGTGTGCTTGGACTTGAGAGGCATAGAGGTCAAAGTCTATCTAAACAGCAGATGGTTTGTGGGGCTTCTTTGGGAGTATGCTGCAGTAAAATGGATTGAATGCACACATCAAAGTCTGCACGTGAGCACTCCTTAGCTGTAATGGAAATCAGGGGTAGAAAACTACACAAATGCGCAGGACTGGTTTAGGCTCAGACATGTATGAATATAAACACCTAACACACATAGCACACCCACACTTTCACACGCAAAAACCTGGATGAATTAATGTAATACAAAAAACACAAGGATGGAGTTAATAACAATGTAGGCAGACAATTCTGCTTGGCCTGTCAGTGACAGTGCTAAAAAAACAGAGCAAAGCAATAAACAATATAAAAATACACAGAACGGGGGCCTCCTCCACACTGCATAGCTTCCAATAACAGCTGACACTGAACAGTATCTCACCGGCCAATTGGACCTCCTTCCTTGACTACCGCATTATATGGAGACCTTTCACCATTACTCTAAATTGATTATAAACATGGCCTTGACTGTAAAATCAGTAGGTGGCATCTGTAATCTCATTACAAGATGAGTCATGCTAGATTTTGGTTCCTCTGTGGCTTCGTGAACCATTCTAGTAGGGTAATGTCAAAAGTGCAGCTGACCTTTAAAATAAAATACTCCCCTGAGCCCCATATTTTCAACAATAACATATATAAGAAATAACATCAGACAGCACATCACTATCATTACAGCGGATGAATGCATGGGTTGACAGAGGTATGTTCATACATCATTAACCTAGAATGGAAAGAGCATGGGATGTCCTTGAATAAACACATGCAATCACACACTCACACAAATTGACAGTGGACACAGAGCACATTTTAGCTTGCAGAAAAGGCACACTGTCAAATGAGCAGAAACCCACTGTACAATACACAGGTAATCCACAGACCGTCTCCTATGTAAATACCAAGAATACAAGGAGGAAATCTGGGTTTTCCACTTATTCTGTGGAACAATGTTTAGTGAAACCACTAGAGAGGATCTACAGGCAACAAATTCCCAACAATGATGTATGATGCTGTAATTTCAAGTGATTTGAATGTGAGGCAGTCAGCAACTGATTTCACTAAATTAAATGAAAGAAAATGCATATGCACAGATTGTGTTACTCATGAAAATAGAACACAATTCTTCTTGTCTTACATTTTCACTGCACAAATCATAATTGTTGTTGCACTGCATAATTGTTATGCTATATATATTTATTTGTTCCAAAATCTGTGCAGTTGGACAGATGGGTAGGCAATTCCGACATTATAGAAAACACAAAATAAGCCCACACATATTGTTTATCTCACATTTGACGCCTATCCCTGCAGTCTTTTGTGGTAGAATGGTCAAGTGAGAAAAATAAAAGTCATGAAATGAAGCCAAGGCAGTACAGCTCTGTACATGCAGCCTGTGCATTTGATTGGAGGATATAATGAAAGGTGGGCCTGTTATGCTCCCAAAAATGCACTTTTTCCCACAGTCAATTTTGTGTTCCTATAAATGGAAGTGTCATGAGACAGATTTCTTGTTATTATCCCAATCCTTAACTTTGCACTGGCACAAATGATGACATGATAAATGAAACGTTAAAAATACCAATCTGATGTGTTCATGAAATCATTTCATGCTCTTTAATGTTCCCTGTGGGTTTCTTGTAATTTATCCTGAAATGGTTTCCTTTGTTAGCTTTCAGTACTGAGATATCACTCTGTACCAAAAAAAAAGTTAAGAGCAGGATAGCATGGTGGGGTTGTTGTGAGAAAATTGAGAAAAGATCAGTTTTGCAAAGGGACTTTCTGCTCTGTGCAGTTTTACTTGGATCTTTAAATTATACACTGCCAGCGATAGTTCTCTTGAAGCGCAATAAACAGTAATTTAATGAGAAGTTGATACCGAAGAAAGACAATCAAAGTCTTGAAGGCAACGGCAAGCCTCCTAAATTAGATTTATCACAGCCCAGCTCTAAGGGATGTCCCCTAAAGGCCTACAAACTATGCCAGTGTTTGCAATGTTCCACAAGTCACTCAACTTCTAATCTTGAGAAGTAAGCAAAGGGCATCTGCAGAATATTATCCCTTGAGTAACCCAATGCTTACTTAATCAAAACAACCTCTAATCCTGGTGTAAGACGCTGAAGATCTGTTGAGTATTACGGCACACCTGCAGAACATAAGCTGAGTTCTGATGTATAATACCATCAGCGACAAGAGAGACACCCACTGCAGGGCTAGAGGAAACTGCATACATCATGATCCCAGCTTAGACATTCCCATATGCCTCTTTTCTCTATAACAGAGTGGATGTCACCTGGGGGAGGTTCCCACATAGACTGACAGACAGCCCAGTTCTTATGGCTCATCTCCCATCTCCTCATCCAGCTCATATTTGGTGAAGTCAGAATTGGAGGCAGCCACACCATCCATCATGATGAGGATAAACAAGTGATCAAGCAGGTAACGGATTGAGAAAGGTATGACTACGCATGGTGGGGCTGAAGGATAAAGAAGCATAACTGACTGTATCATACAACTGAATAACTCAGTCGCGTTGATGGAGATCCACTTTTGCCATCTCATCTCCTGCTGGGACAAAGAGTGGCTTTTATCCAAGCATTAGGGGTTAATCAGATTCAAATGAAAAGCCCATAATTTTCAAAGATACCACAATCGTTATGAATTCCATGATTGTAAATGGTTACATACTTTGATAACGTGAACATGTGATATATTGTAAAGAAACTCACAGGACCAAAACTTTGTATGGGTTTTTATGAGATAGAATAAATAGATATATAATTTGTACAATAATACAAATAATGTGAAATAAAATTTGAAGTAATGTATAATTTGATATATATATGCAGTACACTAAATTGACAGACATTCTGTGCATTTGAAAGGGCTGTGTAGCCATCATGACAGTACAGTAACTGCTATAAGAGATACTCTTTGTGTACATGCTATGAAATCTGAGAAATATTTAAAAGAAATGTTTTCTGGAAGAGTCCCGAAGATATATTTCTAGCCATTCCAAGATTAAATGCAGTCTCTAGTGAGTGTGACAAAGTGATGACTTCAATTTCGGCTTCCTCCATAGCAGATGGTCATGTTGACACAATCAAGTCTATTTGTCTTGGTTTTCTTGATAAAAAAAAAAAAAAAACCTAAGTACATAAATGCATACAATGTCTAAAAATCTCTTGGATGTAAATGCCTGGTTCTACTCCCTCCAATACCTAAAGGAATAGTTCACCCTAAAATGATAATTCAGGCATTAGGTACTCATCCCCATCTCAATCACAACTCCGTTTAAGTTGTATGAAAATCAGAAACAGAGTGAATTAGCCCCCATAGTTTCATCTCTGACATTATCAAAACTACTGAAGTTAACACATTTTCTCTTACATTTTCTTCAATGACATTACTTTGTTTTAGGTGTCCCCTTGGTTGTGCATGTACCCGAAAACACTTTGGCAAAAAAAATAAAAATAAAAAAGTAATAAAAGTATTGCAACTTTAAGATTCTAATGCTTCTGTTATGAATAAAAACTGATTAATAATTTCTCAAAACCAAAGAAAAAGTTTCAGATGTCTTTTGTAAATGAAGCTTTCTAAAACAAGAAATGTTCATACTCAATTTAGGGTGCGTGGTGGTCTGTGGGCAATTTCCCTCCACTGGCACGTGCTGCATGAATAATCACATAACGCGGATACTAACACACTGAGACTCGCCTTGCCAAGGCAGATATTTACATGACACGGAAGGCTATGGTCCTCTTCTGAGTGCAGATCATCTGTCTCTATTTATTTACATTTGGACTAATGAGGTCCTTTGCCTATTTATGTGTGGTTAACCTCCTGGTGAGTATTTCTACTGCAAAGCATTATTTAGTTTGATTATTTTTAATTATTTTTGTTCTTTATGAAGATGGCCAGCTTTTTGCATTATTGTACAGTTGTATGTGCTGTTGTGGTGTGTCCCTCTACAACTCTGCCTTACTGCCATTTCACTGTGACACAAACTTAACAGGGTGTGAAAAAATGTATAATTGGCATGCCTGGCAGAACATAATTTTACTTGTCAAGGAGATTGACATTTATTAAATTTAGCTAACAACTGAATGTTGCTATTTCTAAGTTGCTCTTCCCTCTTGGAATGAAAACAAGAATACTAAGAAAAAGATTTTGGAGATTAAATTATATCCATACAAGCCCATATCGAAGATGTGTGTTGTAAACATTACGTAAAATAAATAGTTTTTAGTGTTATTGTAAGCTTCTTCCCCTTTTTTGTTTTTGCAAAGAGCAAGGTAAACTTCGTAGTATAGGAGTATTCTGCTTCTGTATCATCATTTTAAGTACAAGTCAGAGAACACAGCCTTATGCCACGTTCATATCATGTACCATCTTCTGATTTGTAGAAAGTGTTCATGTTAACATTAAACTTGTAATTACAACTAGGAATCTTGTATTTTTCTTAAAGTTCCAATATATCCAACTAGGAGGTAAATAACATGGAAGAATCTGGAAAATGGCGACCACTAAATGTAAATTAATCCAAATTTAATGCTACTTTCATCATGCATGCTTGTTAACCAACAAACCAACTCTGCCTATCATAAAACCCAAGCGTATTTTGTCACATTAACGGTTTAATAGTATCACTTTCTTTATTTTCCAACTGACATGGACACTCACAAGTCGTCTTGAAGGGACTCTTCCTGACCTCTTGGGGCAAAAAGGTAAGCGTAGACAAAAACGGGAACTTGCCATGTTCAGGGTCGATGCTCAAACCAAAATGGCTCTGAGCTGGTTGCTTTCAAGCACTTTGGATTAAGTGCATTATTAAATTCAACAAGGACAGATTCAGTGCAGTGGGATCCTGTGGCCCTTTGAGCCTTCAGTCACTGTCTTCAACATCAGTGTTAATATGGTGCCAAGGTCTCCCTGCTGCCCTCCTGGCCTCATGGATATCAGATGAACAATTAGATTCATATTTTGATCTGCTGACTTGGTTATTAAACTAAGCATGAAAGCAAGTCCAAATGATAGTACTATTAGTGATTTACCTCTTTAGGTGTACTCATTGCCTTCTATATCAATGCCATATACTTTACTACAGGTGACAAAACAAAGATTTACAAATGTTAACATTAAAGATTTGTTTTGGACAAGCATTCACAGAGATGCTTAACCAAAATCAATCCAAGATTATCAAGGTAAGACAGCGAATTACAGCCAAAAAGACACTCGGAGAGCACACAGAAGATAAAATGTTAATGTAGGTCTGACAATTACGGCTTTTATCTGCCTTGATGGTGGGAGGTTTGCCCGCCTAATGACCACTGTGCTTTGCAACAATCACCTAAATCCACAAAGCTGGGCTGGCAGGTGTGTGTGCATGTGTGTGTGTGTGTGTAAATGAAGAAACTAGTGAATAAAAGCCATTACATACTCTAACAATGTACATGGAGGATGGATGGGCAGGAAAAACATTTGTGATAGCAGGACGGGTATCTCATGAATTTTCAACATATCACCTCTTCCCGAGTGTCTCTAACCTCATGTGTGTGTGTAAAGGATCTTTCATCATGTGTCAGCTTCACCTAAGGATAACCAACAGAGGATGTGCGCCCTTCCTTTTGCATGCAACAGCGTTGTGTCAGTTGACTGCCTTCCATCCAGAGAGAAGCTGAGCATTATTCATGGATTTGTTTCAGGAAAAAGTGAGTTGTGAGCCACTGAATAATCTTTACCATAATAACAGTGTCTAAAAAACAAAGGGAAGGGTTACAAGGGTGACATGTTTGTGGTGTTGAAACCAGCAGTGCTGGATTCAGTAAATGCAGTGAGTCAACGGTGATTTTTCTTTTGTTTTTGTTTTTTTTTTTTCCTTTTTTTTAGGATAGGAAGTGCCATGTGCATCAAAAGAGACAAAAGATGGCATTGAACACAGACTGATGTGAAAAGGGAATCAAAGATAAGATGCAAAAATGTAAGTACAGTTTAAATTTGATTTGCTTAGGTTAATAACTGAATTTTGTGGGAATCATCAGAGGAGTGTTCTCAGAAAAGTATAAATGAATTGAACAATGATAGTCCATAAAACGTCCACATTCATTACGCTAGCAACAGGCATAGAGAGATAGTAGAATCGAGGCGTCATCTCCCAGCTGGGAAAATATTTCACTGTGGTAAACTTTTATTATTGAGTTTTGAACTTGGAAGTATTGACTATGAAAACAACAAGAACAAGAGGGTCTATCTGATTGCTCTGCTGTTTTCAGAGTTTCATTAGAAGGGTGATTGATGTTATTGTCAATGCTAGTCACAACTGCGCAATATTTATGTGTATGTATCCAATTGAGTACACAGTGGTACCACAGAAAGGGAGAAAGAGAAGGGGAGTTAGAGAGAGAGAGAGAGAGAGTGAGAAAGAAAGAGTACTTTTGCATTGTGTCATAGTGTCTGCAAAACACAAACATAATATGAAAAATGAATGAAACACAGTGTAGGAAAATTTGGGGAAATGAATATTCATGTCCTGGAATGCTCTAACAAGCACTGTGAGTCTTAAAATGTCTTTTCAGAGTCTACAGACATGCATTCAGTTCTCTTTGTATGGTAACGGCATTTGGCTGATTGCTTTCTTCTGTTCGTGAATGGTTTGTTTGGAGAAAGACCTTGGCATGGGGTATAAGGCATCACTTAATCCTCTGGCAATAAGAAAGAAAGGATAAGAAACAATGTGAAAGCATGGCAGAATAGGCATGCAGTGATGGTTCTCAATGGTGATCGTTCCGGCATACTCTGGCACAGCATGCTCAATGGATTTTCCGGTTATACTGTATGCCTCAGTTATTGCCAAAACCCAACCAACTGAACTGACTGAATGTGTTATTTAAATATGACCTTTATTGAAGATGCAACCTGTTTTGGGTGGAAAAAGACTTTGCCTGGATGCTTTAATAAGGGTGGGTGCACTTGGAGGCAGACAGAGACAAAAACTTTGCATGATGAAATGTTTTTTTTTTGTTTGTTTGTTTGTTTTGTTTATAATCACTGAGTTCATATAGGAGGGTTTGTGATACATTTGTTCACTGTAATCATCCATGTTCACATGGCAAGCAAAACTGCAACCTGCAACTGCAATGTCCATTTTCAGTGAACAGAAAATGTCCACCCAGAACTCACAGGAGCCTTGCGTTGTCATTTGTCAGGGTGGAAAAGTTTAGCCTAGATACTACATGGAAATCTTGCAAGTTCATGTTTCGCCATTTGAACTCGCTTTCCACCTGGCATCTCTTAATATTGGTTCGTCTGGGCCCGTCCAGGCTGTGGTCAGACAATCTTATCGGTCATGTGTCTAAGGGGCATGATCTGGATGGTGACGCCAGAGTGCCGCAGTCTGAATAGAAACAGAGACGTTATACTCTAAATGTCTCTGATAAAAAACAGCGAACATGGCTACTCAAACAGAGGTCTCCATTGATGAAGCCATAGAATCGATTTTAGCAGAAATTTACTCTCTCTTTCTGAGATAAAAGAACAAGAAGCAACGGCGCTGAGGGCTTTTATGGGTGGAAAAGATGCTGCCATCCCTGTTAGCTGCCATTACAGCTCTAACTTGTTTGTTTGCCTAGCGGGTCACCAGCGATCTGTATCAACTGAGGGGGTCTGGTAACACCAGGCTAGGAAAAGTTGGCTGTAGCTGAACTTTTGGGTAACAATGCCCATCTGATATGTATCATGTATTTGCTTTATTGTATGTCCTAGCACTGTTAGCTATTAGCAACCTAAACTGGCCAATGAACACTTCCATTTTTTTCTGCTAATAATTTTTTTCTATACACCTAATGAGCATCATCGTTTTCTGCTCTTATTATTATTTATTAAAATATTAAATTGATATTTGTATTATTATTTAAATTATTATTGCTAGTATGTGTAATACTACATCCTTACAGATCCCGAAATAATTCTAAAACATATTCATAACTGTCCTGGGATTTTGCTTAAAATCATTGTAGTCTATATGACTCCAAAGAAACTGGAAACAGCTTTTTATTTTTTTCTGTTGTATTCATAACTGTTAGCTATATCAGCTCATCATTTTGAACACTGTTATTTTGTTTAGGAGCAGCTCCAAAGCTACTCATAGTCGGCTCATTTGCCTCCAGCTGTATCTGCCTCCTCTGCCCTTGACGTCCATGTTCTGCATATCTAATCCTCAGCTCACCGCCTCACTTTGCCTATGCACAACACTTGCCTCTTCTCTTACTGTCAAGAGCGCTTCTGCTTGTGAATTTTACAGGTTCAAAGATCAAAGCTGAGAATCCCAATGGAGATAAAGATGGAGCGAAAATGAAAGGGAAGATAAAGAGAGTATGAAATCCCCTCCAGTCTCCATATTTAGATGTTTGTCATCACTTTGTTTATGTGTTTTGCCGCAACCTTAGCGGATCCTCAGCTTGTTGAGGTTTTGCAACCTGCAGCCTTGTTTGGACTGCTTAAGCAACCTGACAGCTACTTTGTCATCACAGAGATTCCACAAATAGTTACCAATGCCCTACGCCCCATCTCAATTATTTTTTTTGCAGATTAAAGGTACAATTTGTAATATTTTCACAGTCTTTGTGCAAAATGAGAATATCATTGGGGGTTTGCAAATATTGCTGATCAATGCCTGTTAGCCCACTATATTTTCAAAGGCTGCTGAGATTTCAAGCTCTAAAAACAGTTAAGCTGGTCTACCATCTGTGTTTTGGTTGAAAAAGGTCCACTCTCATGTGCAACGCTGCAACGGTCATCCAGCAGAGTTATCTCAATCGCTTCTGAGCAGGGGTGTCTTGATCTCATTGGCCACCGTTCCTGTCGACAAGCATGGAGTGCAAGAGGTCAGGGAGTGGACAAATGTTTGAATGTAATGCACTTCACCTCGCAGTTGTTAGATTGAGGGTTTTGAATTTACCAAATTCAAATCCTTCATCTTTACAGTAGGAAAAGGGCTTCTCTCAATTATTACTCAAAGCTAAGAAAATGACTTCTTGAAAGTAAATCTGTTTCGCTTTGTCAAATAGACAAATCCCAGATACCTATAAGATTTTTATTAAAGTAAATGGTTTCTTCCATCTCTCCTCTCAAGGTTATCAGAAGTGCACAGGTTCCTGCAGCACTACAGGGCTAGTGTTTCACCAGTGTGTACAGAAAATGAAAAAGATGCTATCAGCTCTTAGCACTGGATCACATCGTGTGCTTTCAAAATGTAGCTCTCAGGTCCACAATATGGTAGCAGCGTTTGTTATGCTGTTTTGATACATATAGTATAATTACAGTGCATCAACCCACAATGTCCATGTTGCTATTTGTTTATGACCATGTAATTTTAAACAGGTGTATAGAGTAGATATTTTCTTTCATAAGCTCCTGCATTATGGCTTCAATTTAAAATCAACTAATCTGCTTTTGCAAATTCTGACAGATTGTGGAATTGAATGGCCATTGTCTTGACATTTTGGATGAGGCCTGGATGGCGTGGGAAGGTGAAAACAATACTGGCAGGGGATTATGTACTCAATGGGTTAGTTGGCAAACCACTGCAGATATCCATTAAATAAGTACAGAATTCCTCGTCGCACTATTTGTTTCATCGGGGTGTACGTTGTGCATCTGTGTCCATTTGCTCGGCGCCATAGAGCAGATGGTGCTGAGGAACGGGCAGGGAACAGTTGGTCTTAATTAACCTTTCTATTCTGCGGTGTCATTAATGTCAATCGGGTGGTGTCACCAGAGATGAGCTCAGAATGGAGAGAATGGGTCAGGGTGCAAAATGGGAAGATGAGCAGTGTGAGGAGACTGAGAGGGTCAGAGAAATAGAGAAGTGAACAATGATACAGAGCGGAGAGTCCGAGTTTAGACCAGAGGGAGGGGTGAGCGCAGGGAGAGGGCAAGGAAGCCCTTTTAAAATTGACCTTGTTCTCTGAATGACAGATAAATGGAAGTAGCATGTGTAGAACTTGCAGTTGGCTTGTTACTGGCCTGATGTTCATTTTAACCATGAAGAGCGAGCTATTTCCAGGAACTCACAACCAATTAAGCTTCAAGAACAATGAGTAAATGACAGATTGAGCTTTTAACCTGCATGTTGATGAACAGAGGCTGTTTTTTGTGTGTGTGTTTTTTGTTTTTTTTGACAGGAAAAGGAGAGAGTGAGAAAACAACTACTTTAAAAGCTTCTGAAATGCCATGGTCTTGTTTTCTCTTGTATCACTCTAAAGTAGGGCAGGCAATGTTAATGGCTTTCCCCAAACTGAGAGCTTGAAGTGTTTGTCAGCTTCTCCAGCCAAATCCTGGGGCAAAGAGATGGATTAGAAGACGCGCATCACCTTTCTCGCATAAAATAAATCAGCCTTCAGAGAGTGCATTCATAGTAAAAGCTTATTTTAAAAACACTGAAAAATAGGCCTATACTCTGCTCCTATTCACAGCAGACAGTACATAACAGAACCATAACAGACAGTGGCTGCAGTCTGCAATAGAAAATGATAATTACCAAAAGTGCGTTGATGTAAATAATTTCTGGGATTTTTTTTTCTCCCAATTTTGAAAGGGCAAACATGGGGTAAGACTGCATATTTGTCTTCATTCAAACACCCAAAGATGTGACCACTCCCATTTTTTAGTTTTTCTAATTACAACTGAAAGCCCATCCCTCCAATGAGGCGGCCAATCAGAGCAGTGGTTCGTTAGCATAAGATCGATGCCCACAAAAAACAGCCTGGTCATTAATGGAGAAACTTAAAGGCAGAAACACAGATGAGAAGCTGGATTTAAGTGTGTTTTTGTTTGTTTGTTTGTTTGTTTTTTTGTCTGCACAATTGTTTTTTAAAGACCACAGGGAACTGTGCTATCTTGCTAAAAAGAGTAACGTATAGGACCTTTAAAGGAAGGCAACAACACAGAATAAAGTAGAGTATATCTAATTCAGTAGCTTCTCAGGCAAACATTGGAGTGTCAGAGCCTCTCATGGGAAAATACCAATTCTGCTAGGGTATTTTTATTTTGCTAAGTCTGGGTTTTAGGATTTGCTGCATCTAAATTGCGGCATGAGTCCTAGTGCAGTAATTTTAATTTCTACAACTGCATGACTCTCTGTCTGCTCCACACCTCTTCCTCTCAGGGGACAGGGCTGTTTTGTTATGGGTCTTTAACATAGGATGCAGCTTGGTACAGAGCAGCTCTTGACATAATACTTGGGGAAGTTGGAGTAGTGCAAAAAAAAAAAAAGTATTTAAAAAAAAAAAGTTGGGATAAAAGCAATTTCCTGCTTCTTGAAGTGGTGAAGTTAATGCATCTTGCATAAGAGTTCATTTATGAGAGTACACAGAATTTAGAAAATGGGCTGTTGAAGGCTATAAGCCAGTTAGCCAGTAAACTATGCTCATTTCCAAAAGCGGAGGTACCTGAGGCTGCAAAGAGGAATGCCAGTTTAAAATATAATGGCCAATAACATTTTCAAACAATTTACTGGAATCCACACACACTTTTGAGAGGTTTTTGCAAAGAGGGCAAGAACAAACTGCTGCCCTGAGTCAAACAGCTACCAGTTGGGATGAACAGAAAGGCTGAAAAGACGCGGGCAAACTGGCAAAGTGGTGATGCATGAGCAGATACAGCACAGCCTCACCCAGATTGAGATATACTGCATCAAATGACACTGAAGAACAGGGATCGTGTGTTAGTTCAAAGTTTTGATGCACACTGGCTACAGCATCTCAAGAACACTATTGTTGATGATTACAATGACCTATCAACGATAATAAAGTGTAAAAGCAGTTTGCGTTTTTATTTTCAACAAATACCTATCTTGAGCTACTGTGCCCCTACTCACATTTCTCTAAGTTGTGCTTTGTGAAGACCAGCAGTGTGGAGCGTTGGGGAGACGCAGCATCCCTGCTGTACAGAGCAGCCGCTCAGAGCACAGGGAGCCTTCGTTCACTCCCAGTCAAACCAACTACTCCGTGCAAAGTCTATCAGCAGAGCGTGGAAACAGACCCACAAAAATATGCTAAAATAAATAAATAAATAAATATGTGCGAACAAGCAAGTCTCTGTCTCTCTGTTGTGGTTCCGTGCGTGTGAAGAAGGCAAACTGACTGAGGAACAGAAACAAACCTCATCCCCTTCTCTTCAGAGTTCAAGGAGAAAAGCCAGTCATGTTATTCTCAGTTGACTAAGGTTTCTCCATCATCATTGGAATACTATTAAAAACATCCAAATTATACTGGAAATATTTGGAGGATACAAAAAATATTTATGTCAAATGTAGGTATTATGTGTGTTTTGGGATTTTCTAAAGAAAAATTCCACCCTATGATTTAAGCACGTTTTAATTTGTCTCTCGATTACAATAAGATTTGAAAGAAGATAGATTTATCATTTTAGTTTGGATGAGAAACTGAATTCCCTGTTCATACATGCCATTATTCTGAAATACTCGCATAACAAGAATATCTTGCGAATATCTCAACTATAAAATATAATATAATATCAAATACAAAGAGGATAATGCACTTCAGTCTCCCCAGGTGATCTAGGCATAACACTCCCATGTCTGCTGACCAAAATGATACAGCGGCTACAGTCTATCAGCTCAGTTAATATAGGAAAGCTAATGAGACAGGTTAGGGATTCCTAAACAGGTTGACAATTTGGTTGACTTACTTTTGTGTCAGGGTTAGCTCCAATTTATCCTCTGGGGATCAGAATACCATGACCAACGTTGCTGGACATTAAAATAACTCTGCTCTGTCACACGAAACACGTCATCTGCTGCATGTCCTGGCACTTTTGACACAGGCACCTCTAGTTACTGTCTGGAATCTGCAGAAAACAGCTGTTAATTTAATCTATCATTATTGCCTGACTTGTGACTTGCCAGCTAAATCTTCCTGTTCCTGTCCCTCTCTGCATTGCCTTCTCTGCGTTGACCTCCTGGCATCACAACATCCCTCTTCTGTTGTAGTTCCACTAAAACTAGAAACTATCAACTTAACAAAAATAACATTGCTTATATGCAGCTAGCCCATTCAGTCGCCTAGGTCCATCACCTACAATGTGTGTAGTGCTCTAAGTTTTGGGTCAAATGTTACTTTAGGATGAACATTTACTTTAAACATAGACATGGTTAAGCTTTTAAGTGCCTCCGTTTTTTAATATACACCACATGAGTGGCTGTATTCATGAACCCCAGAACACACAGGCCTACATCTAAATTTCATATCATTGAAGAGGAGAGGAATATACTGTATTGTTATGATTCTGTACGCGTAAAACTGTATAGAAATCATATGTTAGTGGCTGGGATGTGTTATTTGGTTCATTGCATTTCAGATAACATAAATCTTACTCAAGTGTATTTGTATTGGATTTAGTCTGTGGTTGAGTGACCAGATTTAAACGCATGCTACTTTAACTTGCAGACATGAAGAGGCATGCTGCCTCCAGTGTCGTTTCACTGTGGTAATGGTGAAAAATTGATGTACAAGACATGCTCAACAATTAATTCATGAATTGATTTCCTGCTTGGGATTATTGTAGTGGCACACTTTTATATGAGCGGTGGTGTCTTAGGCCTGGGGCAAATTTTGTTCACTGATAAGTCAGACAGAAAGGACATGGAGGTCAAAGAGTGTTCAACAGAACAGCGTGACAAAAATACAGGACAGAGTATGGCTGCATGGAAGGGACAGAAATGTGTTCAGAATTGTTCCTGCAGTTTAGCAGCTTTAAGAAACACCAGTGGAAAGCATCAAGCATGTTGCAATTTGTCTTGCAATAACACATAGTAAAAATGCTAAATAAATAAAAAAAATAGCTAAAATAATTGTAGCACCTCATCACTCTATAGTAGCCTCAAACAACTATAAACTAAGATGATGGGGTGTTGGGTTCGGTCTGTGAAAGTAGCTACCACGAAGGTTTACCTATTGTGGGTGAAACTGGGATTACCCTTTTTATTCACCATCTACAGTATTCACACATCCTTAAATGTACTTTAAATAAGTGATCCCAGACAACTTGTTTATAAGACAAGAAATGTCACTTTACTTTTTTTTTTCAATGTACAGATAATATTTGCCTTTTGGTTTAAGAAAATAAATAAATAAATATGATAACAAAACTCAAAGGACACCTTACTGCCCCTTCAAAATCCCAAACAACAATGTTATGCAATGTTATACAACACTGAAATTACCTGGCTGACTTGCCTTTTACCGAAAATTACAAATTCACCTTGACTAAAGCCAAACAAAAATCTGTAGAGGTTAATTACTTGGAAATACGCAAAATCTTTCTTTTGTTTGTACCACTATTTCTGTATATCAGATAATCACAATTAGATCAAAACCTTAACCAAATTGGTACACTCTTAATACTGAAGTGAAAAATGCAGGCCTGTAGTTGCTCGGGTGCGGTGTGGCCGACAAAACAGTAAACTAATCCGAACAAATACGTTGAAAAGTCTTAACTTACAGTTTGGCGTCCTACCATGCATCAGTATCAGTCCGGGAGAAACAGGGAGTAATCCACAGTGTGCAGTCCGGGAGAACCGGGATCAGCAGTCCACAGTCCGAGAGACGAAACCAGCAACACCGGAGATGAAATCCTCTTCACAAAGCAGGCGTGTTGCTCTTCGTACACGAAGCAAACTGCAGTCTTCACACGAAGCACACAACAGTCTCCATCCGAAGCAAACAAAAGTCTGTCTGGTCCGTAACGGCGTCCGCTTAACTTTAGCTAGCGACTTACTTAGCAGCTAGCACAAACACAGTTCACATAGAAAATTCAACTTAATCCACCGTGATATAAAGCTGAAAGCTTACTTGTCTACAGCTACATTAACTGAACATTCACATAGGCTAAAAACACCAGCGTTTTCCTAACATTTCTCCTCCATCTGTATATTTCTTTTAATAAGACTGTACCCAGCTTTTCCCGTTCCTCTCCACTTCCCGAGTTTTTTGCCCGCCCCCTCCTGTTCTCTTCTTAGACTACAACCAATCACCACAAGTCAAATTGACTGATTACTCCAGTAACCAATCACAAAAACAACAGTTTAATCTAAGGATTTATGCTGTGTTTTTTCACTTAGTTACATTCACGGTTTACCCAGCTACTTTAAACAAACATTCACACATTAACATCCTCCCATGTTTATGACAGAATTATTTTACTTTTCAGTGAACCTTTTGTTTTTTTTTTCTTTTATTTAGCTAAATCACTTTCAGTTTAACTGGCTTACCGAAATGTCTTCTCGCATTACTTTATGAAGACAATATATTAATGAAAACAACATGTTTTAAGGCCTGTGTATTTTACACCGGCTACAATTGAAAATCTATGGTAAATATATCTGCAAAGTGTATCAAAAAAAAATTAGTCAAATTATTGTGGATACATGAAAAAAATAAAAGACTTCACTAGCTAGCCCACAATTCCTGTTGTTATCTGTGACACTGTGCAGGTACAGGAAGGGTTAAAACTGGCATGAACTGAATTAAGCATCTGGAACTGGAATAACCCATCACAAAACTAAATGCACTATCATTCATTTGTGGGAAATGGGGGGAAAAAAAGATTTACAAGTTTAGGCAAATGCAACAGTGAACTTAAAAAAGACAAATGGAGCATGGTTGATTTATGAGGAACTTACAGGATGAATTATATTCATTATTGATTGTTTGAGTTTTTGGTTGAATGCTGTCTGGAAATTGCCCACACGGATGTTACTTCACACTCAAGGGGCTTCATGGAAATAGTCGAAGCTGTGTTTGTGGAGGGTTGGTGGATATGTCTTACAGAAAATTGATTAAAAAAAATAATAAAAAAAAAGAACAGAAAAGACATATCTATTTTTCTTTCAAGGATTCTGTTCTGCTTTCTCCTCCTTTGGCTGCAGCCAGAGAAAGGAACTGTCGAGTGCACACAGGAGGGCTGTAATGTGGTTCAGTGTCTGGGCCCCCATGGTATAGTACCCTCAGGTGGAAAACCTCTCAGGCTGCGCTGGCACATCACTGCTCCAATTATCAACAGCAGGAGTGCCCTTTCATTTCTATTCCATCTTTCTTCCTTTCTTTTCACTACACCCTGTTCTGCTTTTGCCTCTGCTCTCATCTATGCCCCTGGCTCCTTCACCTCTACTCACCTTCAATACTTTTCCTCTAATCTTCTGTCTCAACATTTATACCTTTTTCCACTCACCGCTGTGTACTGCACTGCACTGCATGACCGCCACTATCGCTGAGGAATTACTTACTTTACTTGAACCCAGCCAGGATAAAGCCAGGCAGCTTCTTTCTAAATGGGAGCATATTGGTGATGTGGAGATGATCGCACTGGGAAGGATCTTCAACTTATCTCAGGCACAGACTGTCACTGTAAAGCTATGAGCCACAAGAGAACTATTGCATTTTGCAATCTATCAACTATCACAAGACTCAAATCATAAGACCCATTTTACTGATTTCCTCCCCCTGACTTTAATGTCATAGTTTTCTTACTCTTCTGTTTTCTCACTTTTTCTTCGCTCGTTCTTTTTTCTTACACGCATTCCAGTTGCTTCTTATCCAATCCAATAACCATCTTCCAATTTTCCCAGCTCCTTCTCCTCTTCTTTTCTTATCTATGCTGTTATTTTTGATCCAACATTTTGACAGGATTTTTTTTCTCACATGCTGCAGAGCTGAGGTGCAGATTTCCCCCTGCTTTCCCTTTGTGTCCATT
>OMKZ01033199.1:0-29398 GCA_900302535.1 Neoniphon sammara | reverse complement strand
TTTTTTTTTTTTGAAATCGATCAGTGTAAACTCTTTTAAGATTTGTGAAGCTGGTGAGGAGGATCGGCTGCCAGCTCCCACCTCTTGCTTCCGGCTGGCGGTTGAATGCAGGAACGGGCGATCTCTGAAATCCCCGGGTGATTAGCGGTTACCTGGAGATAGCTCTTCTCTGCTGTGATAAACACTTGTGTCGTGAGGTTTACACTACCTGTGACAACAACATCCATCTCTGATCACACACCATCAGCTGACACCGGCGAGGAGAGATAAGCAGACACATGGGAAATCATACAGACAGCGAGTCTAAACAGGAGGCGGATCATCTGGAAGGTGATTCGTGCTTTTAAAAAATGTTTTGCGTTCACCTGACTGTTCTGTAGTGCAAATTCTTTCATAAATACGAGAGCTGTCTTTGTTGAGCAGGCCTAAAACAATGTCTTTCTGAAATATGAAAATGTCAAAGGAAAAGGCCACGGTATTCAAATCCCTAGTTAATTAGGGTTCCACGACCAGGAGGGTTGGAATGTTTGTGTTGAAGAACAGAAACATTTGCATTCCCCAAAGGGGAGCGTGTCAACAGGATCGATAGGGCGGTCTCGAAACTCCTGCTCTGCCTCCAAAAACGATCTAACTCAGCACATCTTCCCCTTTGGAATTCCTCTGAAATTAACCAGGACCAAAATTTCCACGCTGGCTGCTGCTGTCATTTGTTACAATGCCACAGATTGCTTTCACAGAATTAGTTCTGCCAAAGAGTAAAAGAAAAATCAAAAGTAAGTTTTTTAGTTGCAATATATTGGGTGACTGAAAATTCCACTGTTGTTAGAAATAATTTTCTCAAAATGTCTCAAAATTATTTAGCTATTTTCGGAGCAATGAGAGGAAACGGAGAAATAAGGAGAGTCAAAGAGTGTAAGAAAGAAAGAGAGAAAGAGAGAGAGAGAGCATCAGTCTTGTTGAGAGCAAAGACCTCTGGGACTGATCTCTCTGGATGTTAACTCGGCTTCGCTCGGCTCTGCCAGACAGAAAAGTGAACGCGAGCGCGGCGTTACACTTTGGAGGAAAACCAGAGACAAGCTGATATGTCTGATTACAAGTCGGCTTCCTCTATTTAACACGTGCGTCATCGGCTCATGATGAATGAGCAATAAGTCTGATATGTTAATATGCCACGGTCAATGTGGTGAATTATGATACTACTGTAGGCTGTAATGTGCTTAGTGTCTTTCCCGAAATAACCAACATATCACCACAGTGTGATGGGATATGACAGAATGACCAGCTCATCATAATTCCCTGATTAAAAATGCATTTAAATTCAAGTGGGCCCCCCCCTTTTTTTTAAGCGTCACTTATTGATTTCTTTTATCTTTCGGCTAAATGATTTAGTACCTCCCAATATTCAGGTCAGGACAGTGCAAGAAAGATGGAAAGCAGGCACATCCCCCTTTTGATTTTATTACATTGGCAGCCTCTCAATTACTGGTAAGTGCAAACCCCATTTGGACAGAAGGGCGGCCACTCCAAAGAATGTAAGAATAGAAATCCCTCGGGTACTGAGCTGTGTCTGGGTATCAACAGCTGTCTTCCTGTCTCAGCAAAGTAACTTTCCAGACTTCCTACAGTCACAGCCTGCTGTCTGAGCGAAAATCGTCAAAGGCAGGAGCTGGATATACAGCTCTCAGGTGTAGGATTTGGCCCGCTGTCTCGGCAGCCCAATCTGACAATTGAATTAAATGAGCTCTGTAAACTGAGCTAGGCTAACACTCAGGCAAGAAATTACAGGGCAGACGTTTGTGATTACAAGACTGGATTTCATCACTAAAGACTGCACACTGGAACCCAAAAATAAGTCATTTGTCAAGCTGACATTTCACCATCACATTCCTCTTTACAAGCGCTCCCTGTGTGGAGAGACTATCCGACACAAACAAAGGGAAATGTTAACTTTGCAGACACATTTGCAGGTGAACAAATTTTTGGAAAGAACGGCATAGAGAGCGCCACTTAATCAACTTAGGCACACTCTCCAAAAATACGGCGCAGAGCTTATTTTCCAGGAGTGTAGCTCCATCTCTGACAGTATGGATTTATTTTGCAAATTCCCATGTATACTTGTTTCTCACAAATTCATGCAGTGAGTCAACATCCTTTCACAGATAGAGGTCTAAGTCCAACAGTAAAAGGAATTTGAAATCAAAGGGAATCATGTCATCAGAGGCCCCGGCCCTTTCTAAACAAAATGGGCTATTTGAACCAAAGTACATTTTGTTCTCCTCCTTCATAAAGGAGCACAATGACAACAAACACCTGTCAAAAAAACACCCCTAAATTGTAATTAACCTAATTAAACTAATTAAGAGACCAATTTTGTAATCACTAACTTAGAGTAGGCATGAGTTCTTATAACCAACACCACTTAAAAAAGTATTTTAAGTAGCTTTATGAAGTGAAAAAGATGGGACGAAATGGGTTATGTAAGCTAGATAAACCAAGAGCAAAATTAAAGTAATGCTCAAATAACAGATGTTTGATAATAATAAAAAATACATTTTTATTATGAAGAGTTGTATCATCGTACATGACATCCAGATAAATATGCTTCGTTTTTCTTTTTTAAAGCAAACAAACATGACTCAGAGAACTAAACGTCACAGTACACAATATCCATGGTTTGGAAATATTAACAAAACATTCTTAAAGTTCGCCATTGAATTTCAATTCAAGGTGCCAAAAAACAGAACAGCCTCTCCAAACCTTTTTTTTTTTCCCAAATGTGTCAAAAGATCTAAGCACTACATCAGGCTTATATGATACCATTTCAAAGTATTCTGATGTTGTTCTATTAAATTCAAACATCTGTCGGGACAGTGACAACGACTGAAGAGTTTCGAGAATTGAGTAAAGACTTCTTTGATATTTTTTTTTGTTGTTTTTTTTCCACTATAAAGACTGTAGTCACTGCATTTTGAACTAGCAGCAGCTGGCTAACATTTAGCAGAGAGGCTAAACGAGACGAAATGAATGGGCACAAAAGTATTTCCACATCTAATTGCTGGAACAAAGATACAGTGTATTTTGACTAACAAGATAAACAGCGTAGTTCATGAGAGGGTTAAAATTCATAACTCTTATTGAACAAGGGATGGGTGGATTGAGGGTGGGGGATCGATGTTTTGATACTCAAGTAGGCCTACTATTCATTTGGTATTGATTCCTTTAAAAAGGTATTTATAATATTAATGCAAAATGTGGTTGCATCATACTTTTTCTGCATTTTTGTATAATGTTTGTGCCAATAAACACGCGACTGGGGAGACCCATGTGACACTCCCCATCAAATCAGTTGTGAGAGAATGACGGAACGAAAACACAGAGTGGTGCGGTGCTACTTTTCACCAGTAGATAAAAATAAAGCCAGATGCTCTAATTCTGACGGTAAAATATCACACAGCAGCAATACTAGCAACCCTTTCAAACATTTAAAAACCACACATCCCGAAAATTACATAAAAACAAAAAGACGCCCAGAAAACGAAGTCGCCTGCGCCTCCCTCTGCCCAACAAGAGATGGTGCAGGCGAGAAAGAGGCAAAAAGAGGCAAAACATATCCAGGTAGCACTGTTACTGTGTAGTAATTTGCCTTTTTGTGTGTAATGATCATTTTCTTAAAAATGACTTATTTTGACAGATCACATACCCATTTAATAAATTATCAGTACTGATATTGGTATAAAAGTATAGTATCGGATTGTAAAGAATTGGTATCGTCCATCCCTGTTTTGCATTCTGCAGCGCGTCTTGAACCTAACCCTATACTTTCAGGGACTGTCGTCATAATTCATGATTGGGAAAGTGATTCTCACGGATAGGGCAGCCTACTTTTGAAATTTGTTTCTCCTCGGCTCTGTAAAAGACAATTTTGAATGTAGCCCACAAAAACAATGAGCACGAAGCAAACACATGCTCAGTTGACCCACAGTAACACGCTGCAGGAAAAACAGTCTGAAGCTTCTGGTGTCTGTGCTCTCCACAGGGCAGAGTTGACTGACAGTTCAGCTGTAAGTAAAGCTGACACAGTATCACATCACAGCCAGATTGTTTAAGGGAAAAAAAGGACAAAGCAACTGAAGGACAAAGGACATTTATTGATATGGCCAAGTCCTTGAGAGTTGCGCTATGGGTCCTTTGGTGACACCATCTTATTGCCTTGAAATGAATCACTATTGTCATGAAGCTCAGGAAATAAGTAGAGCAGTTTCCCCAGCAGCATGTTTCCCCTCTGTGTAAACTAGTCTGTTTGAAACCAGTTTGTCGTTTGGGTTGGATGATACTAGGACAGATGAAATGATGTGGAGTGAAGTGGCTGCCAGTCATTCTAAATGATTAAAATGCTACTGTGACCAGCTCCGAGTGTCTTGGCTGAAACCCTCAGCGAGCTCAACCACACACACCAAGTAATGAACTGATGTTTGACTGCCTTGGTTAACATTAAGTTACATAAAAACAAACAGTTTGATCACAATTATTGTCAAATGAATTTCATTACCACATACAGTATTGTGTTGCACTCATAATACTGCGCTCATATCAACTGAAATGCGCGACTCATTTTCAGTGCCACATCGGCCTCTGCCTGATCTTTCAAGTCCATTTTGGCTTGACAATTACACATGTAACAATATACTCATAATAGCTGGTACTGTTTATCTGTTAATCAATCATAATAGCATAACATTTGAGGATAGAGACAACACCAAGCTCACACGAGGATACTGTAACGAAACAGAAATGATGTTACATTTAGCCTCCACAAATCTGCCTATGACTGAAAAACTTCGGGTGTGTCTACCAGGAACGGTTCCTTTAGCTTTTAGCCAAATGGATTGCTATGGCAGCACTTTGCTATGAAGCTATCAATTTTTTAACTTGTGAATTTTGTCTCCTAGCTGTTCTATCAGATCATCACTATAACCTCCACATGTTTTTTCAACTACACAAAGCATATGGTGACCTTTTTGAGTCATACAAATGTGAGGCAATTTTGCAACACATATATTATGGAAAAAAAAGGACTAACGGCTCCCTTTAAAAGAAAAAAAAAAGTCCAATACATCATAGCCATAGTCAAAGAAAAGCAGGCCTCTCTACCCAAAACCAAAGATATTCAAAGCTTTAGATAAAATGGCTTACAATATGACAGCTTATATGACTTTTAAAAGGAGCCCAATTTCAAGCTGCATTTATACTCTCACTGGGTAAAGTATGACAAGTAATTTGAATTATGAATGATGTAAAACAGGGCTGGACAAAATCAAATATCAAAATATCTTTGACCGAATACCTTGATATCGATATTGTCACAATATTTTAAGGAGGGCTATTGATGCTTTCATAAGATATTTAAACACAAGATAATTTTAATAAACAATCATTAGTAAAGTGGACATAATGACCAAGCAAGCAGAGGCAAATAATGCAACAGCTGAAACAGCCTGAGTTCAGAAAATTGCATGCCTTTACTGTAATGCAGGCTTTAGAGCCAAGAAAAGACAACATTTATGTCATATCACAATATTACAGTATCCAAAATCCAAGGAGATAGTCTATACTGTATTACAAATTTGATATATCAATATCCCCCTTCCCTAGTGCAAAACTATTTTCAATCAGTAATGCTACTCTTCAGCATAAATGTTGAAGTGATGTTGTTGTACATAAAAAGGTGGGTAAACTATGACCATGAGTTGGTAATCATTATTAAATCAAATAACCACTAATATAAAAAAGAAGTTTTATTTACTGAAAAAGGCATCATTTTTATATACCTTACATCAGTTTGACAATACTTTCTATGATATATGATTGAATTTACATCATAAAGATTTAGGTCACCCTAAAAAAGACAGCAAGATTATCCTGAAAATGTGTATAAACTGAATTAGGTGGGCTTATACTCCACAATATCCCTGCAGCTGGGCACTTCTATTGTCTTTTTATGTCAATGGTCTGGTGAGACATGCCACATAAAAACCTGTGGCTGTCTATGGGGATTGTAAGGCTAATAGTCAATATAGCCTTCAAACTGTGGACGTGGAAGCGATGGAAGTGGGGGATTTTTGGGTGGAGGGGAGTGACTCAGAGTGGGGAACCAGACCTCTGTTGTTACATCACTGCCACCCTATGAGGGGTGATTAATGCCACAGAGAAGGCCTGGATTGTCAATAATGTGGCTTGTCCTGTGAACCGATTCAATAGTGACACATGCTTGGCATGTGGCAGTGAAGCTTCCTGTCTCATACAGTATACAGATTATATACAGTATAAACTGTATATAATCTTTATCTTTGTGTTTAAACTTTTTTCCTCTTTAATGGTGGCAACAATCCCTGCCTTCCACCCAATGCATGCTGGGATAGGCTCCAGGTCCCCCACTATCCTAATTAGCTATAAGCTGGTATGGAAAATTAATGAACAATGAATGAATGAGTGAGTGGCCGCACTCTGGTAGCTTAGTTTCCACCTCACTAATGCTTTTATGGCATCAATCACTCCTCATACTTGTACATCCGTCTATAAGCCAACAGCGCGCACTATCGCCCTAAGACAGTGAGCCTTTTCCTACCTACGCACATGACAGCAAGCAGACACAGCTTCCACATACATGACCCAGCAATAACAATAGAATGAACTCCTTAACTACATTATTCCTATGATAAAATTTAGGACACTATACAACAAAACTATAATGAATATAATTATTACAGACTAAACGTCCTAGCCTAAAGGAATCAGCGATTCCATAGGAGATTTAAAGAAAAAATACCATAAAGTACACTAAGGTAACTAAACTCACCACATAGTACACAGACACTGTAAGAGCAAATAGGATGTGTTATAGATGGATGCAATCTATACACAGTGCTGTTTGGATAACTGATAAGGTCAATGTTATAGACAGTTAAAAACAGTAGAGCCAACAGGACAAGAACCAACAAAAAATGTTGAGCCTATAACGTTAAAGCACGGGATCATTTGCGCCATAGCCCAGCTGAATAAGGAACAGCACGCGCAATGATCACAGATGCTAAATGTCTCAATATAAGGGATGTGTTTGAATAGTAAGCACTGCGTGGCACTATAGTGGAAATCAGGCTATAAAATGTAACACTGCATCTGAAAATCTCGCTCTTGCCCTTGACTTCAAAAAATACGACATCGCTACAACACTGCAGACACAGTCAGCAAATGATAATCAATGTTGCAAATACTTACCAGGGTGACAGTCCATGTGTTTGAGCAAGGTTAAAAATATTAAGCATAAGATCCACCAGTAACTCGGTTCCCGTATTCTCCGCATGTTAGAATACTCATCGAGAGCAACAAGAAGGCAACGGGTGACAAAGTTTAGAGTTTTTTTCTTTAAAAAATCACATACACTCGACCGCTGTTGACATGAAGTTGACACATAAGCCACGAATGCAGCGCACCAAAGTAGCGTTTAGGCAACGAGAGTCGCTGTTTAAAAGACAAATTATTCGCCTCCAGTCCGAGCAGAGGCATCTGCTTCGAGGAATATACGCAGACAACGGCTGTGCAAAAATAGTTCAGAATCACTTTGACTCCACCGTGCAAGCAGCAGGCTTCTAGATAACGACATTCCCGAAGTCTAGTGGAATCAATCGGCGATCAATTGCTCTCTTTAACTACACGAAAAGTGGTCAAATAATATTGATTACACGTGGTCATTATTAAGTGATTATCGCGGCGTCAGCGTGACGAAGCGTAGTGCAGAATGCGAAAAAAGCGGTATTGGAAACGTCCCGTTCTTCCATCCAGGAAGTAGGCTGGCGGTCAGGCATGCATGGATTCCTGGCCACTGGTCCTATCGGACAGGCTGCGTGCGAGAGAACCTGCATGGGGCGGGAGCAGAGGAGGGAGGGGAGTCTGTTCTTGATTTGCTGAATACAAGACCATGCATTGGAAATGACTCGCACTGGACCAGAGGCTGATCTCTGTCTACTACTACCAGGAAGAATCACAGACCCCAAAAATAACAAGCTGTATCCCACTAAATCCAGACTAGTGGGTTCAGTTGCATCTGCTAAAATGTTGCATCAAACATGTTGCATCAAAGCAAAAGCCTCCCTAAGATCATGCCAATTTTCTCAAGACTGCAGAAATGGATGCAGCCTTGTTCACAAACAACAAAGATCAAACCATGGGCATTGCGGGTTACAAAATGACTCTAATCAGGAAGGCCACTTTCAGAGATGATCCACCCTGTCATCTCATTGTTTTGCTGCTGCTTCCCTCCAGGCCCCATTATAAATGTGACCTGTGGCCACACAGTGATGTCCCTTTGCCTCCTGGTGGCAGAACTGTGAATGGAATACTTTGGCAGTAATCATCACCCTGGAATATAATCATGTATGAATGTGTATTGATTAGAGAATTTTGCAGCCACCGGTGACACACTCTTAATGAAGGCAAGTTAGGTAAAGGTGTAGGCAATGGGGTTTCTTGCACAACTGTCCAGCTGGACATTTAATTTGAGGAATCTGATTAAATTTCTCATTTAATTACCTGGTTCTCTGCAGGGCTGTTGAGGACAGTCACAAGGGCCCTTTGCTTTTAATGTGGCCATCTGCTTCCTCTCCAAAACACCTACCTCTCAAAGCCTCCCCGGCCTCTTGGGCATCCTGTCACTTTCCTCCAGGTTGCACTAACTCCATACACATCACATGGCACCATGCCATGCAGTTGTTGCCAATATTCCAGACCTCAATGTGTTCCTGTGCGCAGCTCCTTTGACTGATCAAGAGCAATTAAATTAAACAAAAATATGTGAACTATGCTAATTTTGTTTTCTGTCTTGTTTTGAATCAAAGTGGCACAGCAGGATGGCCTACTGATTTGAAACACTATCTTGTAACTGGCCCAACATTTAATCACGCACAACACAAGGCTGCCCTGTACAGTTTCCCAGTGCAAGAGGCCCTACCAGCTCCAGAGCCACTGTTCTGCAGCTGACCCAACACCCTGACCTCCACCCAAAAACAGACAGGAAAACACACAAATGTTCTCTGGATCTATAACGCATCACAAAAACCAAAAAAACAAAGATACCACAACAGAACAGCACTCTGAGAGCTGCTACACCCACACTTCTTGCGTTTAATGCAAGGTGTCACACAGTCGTGTTTTAGAAAGTGGAAAGGAACTGATTGAAATTTACCTTTGTATTGTGATTACAGTGGAAAATTCTGTTAAAGGTTTCGTAGTGTTAGTGTGTCACTTGAAGAAAAAAAAAAAGATCCATCTCCTGCTTCCTGAGTGGGACACAGTGAGCTCACACCATCTTGTTCCATCCACAAACAACTGTGATTTCTCCAGCATAAGCCCAAGATTATCAGATAACTGTTGTAATAGGAAAAACACAATAACTGTACCGGATAGTTATTTTGTCCAACCACTTTGCTCACATCTAGTGTTTACAAGCCTGTGAGAGTCCATCTCCAGGGCTGCAGACATTATTTCTCCAATGGGATTAGAGGCTCTTATCAGAAGTTGACACACCAAAGAAACAGGGGAGTTATTCCACAAAACAGGGTTAGCTAGTTAGCCAGATAGCTTTAAAAGGTGCTCCAAAATATATTCTGATTTTTTTTTTTTTTTATAATCAGCAATCACCAACATAGTTGACTGAACCATATCTGTAAACTGAATATTCAGGATTTCTTTTGCAGATTCAAATCACTATCACCAGGATATTCCACAATCTTTTCCACACTTATGTAATAACTTTCTAATACTGCTTTGTAGAAAACCCTCAGGGTTGATAACCTACATACAGCAACAATATATACACAATGATATACCAGTCACTGCTCTGGTCATCTACAACATAAGATTATAATACTTTAAAACAGAAATACTGGAAAGTGTAATTAGAACAGCAACTACACAAAACAACAAGGTAAGGCTATAAACAATGATACATTTATCTACCATATAAAAATAAAATGTCAAGACAGAAATACTGGATAGTACAAATAGAACATGGCTAATACATTAAAACACTATATGCAAGGCATCATGGGATGTCACTTCAAGGCAACATGGCAGTACCAGTCCAATACATTCTTACTGACAGAAGTTCAGGGGCTGTACTAACAATCTGTGCCTGATATGGAAAAAAAATGTACAAGTCTAATTTGTAGTAGCTCTAATTTATTCAAAGAATATGATATGGCAAAAGATACGTTTTCCTGTTTTCAAATAAATGAACATGCAGCAACCCCAATGTAAAAGACAAGGCCTCTTTAGTCACCTGCGTGTCAGAGTCACAAAACTCATCTCACAGTGGGAAATGAGTTGCACCCATGGCATCCTGGCCCTATTAAGTTTCCAACCTGCAGGTCGACCTTGAGCAGTCCACAGTCCACAGCAGCCCATATAAACCTGGTGAGTCGGAAAGTTGTAATTTTACAATATCCCTGACTGACACTATAGGTAATATCAATAAAATAAAATAAAAGGAATAATAATAGCATAGCGACATTTGTAGTGTTAACTTAAGCAATAAGCCACAAGGAGCAACATTTTTTCTCACTGTGCAGCACACTGTGGCAGTCCTGAAACCATGGTCAAGTACAGCCTGGCCATTCTTATGGCTTTTAGAAAACATCAGTATGAAAAATAATTAAAATGTTATTTTTCTAAATGAATGATATTTAAAGTATAACAATAAAACAAAATAAATGGCTGCCACATTCTCTATAGAAAATATTAAAAACATGTTTGCCAAGGACATCTTCATCAGATAACTATGTACTTCAAGACTATTTTTACGGTTGCTGCTCCTGTTGCTAGAGCCTAATTTCCCCCTGAATAGTAATTTTTAGCCTAAATGTTGTTATAAATGTTTTTGAAATACACAGCAAAAGAAAAAAAAAATCATTGCCAGTATGCATAACATCTGACTTATCGTTTTTATGATTTAAAATGCTGTGTTTTGAAATTGCACTATGCCTTCATCTATCATTATAAGACAAAATGTAGACCAGACAGGAATGAACTGTGGTATTTTTCTTATTGAGGTGATAAACATCCCAGTCTGGGACGTTTTCTACACCATACTCGTGCATGACCCAGGCTGTGACTGTGTAAGAGGAACTCTGAGGACATTAGTTGGAAATTTCTGAGTTCCAAATTAAACATAAAAGAAAACATAGTTTTTCCAAGGTTAATAGGATAACTTCATAGTCTCTGACTATGTTGGAGTGTGTGTGTGGCACTGACTTCTTCTGATGAGGTAAAAGAGGGTATCCATTGGCTGGGAGTCACTGACTGGGCTGAGTGAGTGTGGGTGTATGTGTTTGCACATTGCTTAGACAAACTTGGACAAGCAATCACAGCTAACATAAAATGAGCAATATTAATGTTGTTTTTTGCTGTCTTAACACTATATAGTGTCTGTCCTCTTTCTAGTATTTAAACTGTAATATGCAGGGTCCTTACTTTTTCTGAGCCAATATTCAGAAGGCTAAAGAAAGCCTGCACTATTGGTTACACGGTACTAATGAATTATCCAATTACTGTAACAAGAGATAGTAGTTAAGTTATAGCTTCAGAGTATTTTGATGTTTCATTGGACCAACTTAACCAAGCTCAGAGCCTTCATTTGAAACAGTACTTATATCTGCCCCAGCACTTGACATTATAATATCTCTTATCCATTGGGAGTAAAGACCCCAATGGCATCCTAACACTTTCTCTGACAGCTGGATTGTGCTGCAGATGGGAGAAAGCTGACAAGTATGTGATTCATGCTGGCCCAGCCATAACACCGGCATCATCCCATGGCCCTCTCCCTCCTATCTGCCCTCACCGCTTTGAGAATCACATTTGTATTATTTTTTTAAACACATTTCACATGTTGATGGTTGGTACATAATGTACGACTATGTGCATCAATTATGTAATATAATTCAGGCTATGACCATATATAATTTATTTGATTCTCAATCTCTTACATTATTTACTCAGATGCTATTTTTACCATTATTACTCTCCTCAAATAGTTTTGTCTTTTGTTGGTCTGTCCTCTCGTCCTCCAGACCGATGTGCCATGCTGCTGCACTGAAGCTTTCTCTCCATGAATGCTTCAGGAGGGTGACATGAGTGTCTCTCAGGAGCAGGAACAAAGAATTTACAAAGGGCACCTCTCCAAAAAAGTAAAGAGGGGTTCAAAGCCATGCTTCCCTGAGTATCCAATTATTAAACTGTTTTTAAAAACTAAAGTATCAAAGAAGTGTGGCACACTATTTTGGGACAGGGAATAATTTTGGGAGCTGCGATCTTCCCGTTCAGCATCTCTCCACCAGTGAACACCTGGCGACTTGGATACATATTTGTGCTTTTAACACTGCAGGGTGTGAAAATCTAAGTTATATATTCAGGAGAATGGTAACAAATTTAATGTTCTTCATTCTGAAATTTTGGGGTTCCTTTGAATTCTTGGTGCTGCACATAGGTCCAGTACAGAGCAAAACACATTTTTTTTCAGGACCTAACAACTACAGATGTTTGGTTAACCAATTAACTTGATTTTCAGCTTTGTTAGACCTATATTTCTGCAGCACAGCCCACTCAGTCTAACATGCTTGCTGACAATGCTATCTAGACAAATTTCTTGGACTTGCATTTTCATTGATTTAAAATGGCTAATAGTGCCCAGAGATGGTGTGGTGGATAAGATCCATGTCTGCTGTTGCAAGGGGGAAAAATGCTGCTAGAACTTATCTACTGTCTCTTCCCCACTGTAGTGGCTGTTTCAGCCTCTCTACTGTTAAGGAAAAACAGTAAGAGGAGTGGACTACCCCATTAAAGACTCTCTTTTAAAATACTACTGAAACAGCTATAGTGCTGCTGTGTAGCTGACACTGTAATCACTGACCATTTCCACAGATACACTCAGTGCATATAAAGAGAGCAAGCATGGTACTATCAAAGACACCTTTGGTTTTTAGAGTATATTTTTCTTATTCCAGTTTATTTTTCATATGTCTGTGTGTGTGTATTTGGTAGGAGGGCTAATCACTGCCTTGCATTTTGAGTAGAACAATATGAATACTGGGCCTAAATCAGAGGAGGCAAGGTATAGAATCAGAAAAGACAATGTCAGGAACAGATAAGGCAGGATATATGAATGTTGTTCATTTGTTTAAAGGAAGAGGAAAGGTAGAAAATGTGCTAAGCTTGGTTAAACAAGTGATTGATTATCCAAATATGGAAAGACAGCACAAAAAATCAGCCAGCTGTGGGCTGGCGAGCTGACAAACACTAGTAGCCAGATGGGCACTGCATTGCTAGCTTGGATTGACACTGATAGCTTCAATATCTACAGGGTCTATATTGCTCCCAAAAGCAAAATGGCTTTTCAAATTGCTCTTCAAGACGATGTGCTTTGCTGGAGTCATTATAATGTGGACAATTGTAAACAAAGTGACTCTTGTGTCTCCCATCTGCCAGCTAGTTAGCAGCTCTCAGCAGACTCCCAGTCCTTTTCCCATTCAGCTCTTTTTGTCAGAGCTGCTCTATATTACATGCATCTACACGATTTACCTTCACAAGAAACATCTATTTGAATTTGAACTTAAGACAATGTTTCCTTAAAATATGAAAAAAGTGTTTAAACTGGGATTTTTTTTTTATTTCTATTTACTAATTCTTAGTAGCATCCATTCAGAATTGATTAGGCTTTTCCATGGCATAATGATCTTTGTTATTATACAAGTATATGCTGCATGATGTAGCCAAGCATGTGTATGAGGTAGCCTAGCTGTCTAACAGCAGATGAGGTAAAATTATTTCTTATTATAAATTTTGCTTAAAATTATAATAAGAAGATAAGTAAGTTATAATATTATAAGTTAACCCTAACCCTAGCAAAATATATAGAGGCACAAACTTTCTTTAAATGCATCTCATTTACCGCAAAGAGACAGATGAGGATTGATGAGCATGTTGTTTGTGTATCTGATATATTCACTGATAACTCTGTTTATCTTTTGTACAACCTGAGCTGAACCAGAGAGAGCAGAAGGGGATGGAGAGAAACAGAGATCGAGGGGAGGAGAGAAATAAGAGGAGACAACAGAGGAACCCGGGAGAGGAGTGAGTAAAAAGACAGCAACTGATAACACAGACAGCATACTACAATGCATCACTGTGGGTCTTTATAGACTGTTGGTCAAAGTGTTCACTGTGCTGCTGAATTTAGACCTATGTCTGTTCACATCACAGTCCACCACAAGTGCATTTTGTTGCTGAAATGTTAAAAATCTCCCAGGGAAGGATGCTTGCCAATGCCAAAATGGTCTGAGGTCCTGACAACATCCCTACAAGGTCTCATTTTTCTCACTTTTGAGACAATACTAGTCACCTACAATAATTTAGGAAAGAGCAGACACAGTGGTACACCGGTGTGAATACTCTACACGAGGACACAAGGACAAGTTTTGTGTCTCTGATATATTCTTATCACTTATCGGGTATAAGCTGTCTGGATGACAACCATTATACAGTATTAACTAGGAGTCACTTGCTTTTGGTAGACTATGCATTTCTCTGGCAGAAAGTTTCTGTAATTAGTAATTAATTGGGGATACAAACAGTTTCGTCTGATTACAGCTAGATTAACTTCTTAGAAGACACCTATAGTTTAGGAGATTTGAATTTTATTTTTTGTTGAGCTGCTTTCTTGATGAGTAGTCTTAAGTCTCATGAAATTTATCTGAAACAATGTTACCAGCAAACTAATGCTAATAGTTTTGCTCACAACATTGAAGTATGAACTATGAATTAATTTACCAACAGCTTTGCAACATGTGATGTTATGATCCATGCAGTGTGCAGTTTTTTTTTCTTAGCTTTTTATGGCACATTCAAATAAGCAGGTCACATTTATGCTCAGTTTAAATGTCTTTTCAACATCAGAGAAATGTATTCAAAATGTCAAACTGACATCTCAACTGTTTGTTAGAGGTTGCTAGTTAAAAACTAGTCAATCAAAAAACAAAATATTCTTTTTTTATTGCTAAAGATAATAAAAAAGAAAAAAAAACAAACAGAAATATTGTTTTGTTGCTTATTTCTAAGCATTAACATTAAAGGGTTAAAAAGCTCTACTTTCACAGAGTGGGTGTGATCCAGTCTGAGCACAACCTCAGCTTTTATTCCTCCTGCCAGTTTGATTGACTCTTCAACTGCACCTGTTGTCCTCCACTAGGTTCATCAAATGGTTTTAACAGTAACTGTTGCTGTAGCTTGCTAGCACAACACGCCGATGTGCTGTTTCTTGATATAATCTAACATATCAGAAGCGGAGAGAGCTAGCAAGGCGTTAATGGAGCTTTGGCTAGTGAAGGCGTCAGATGTGGACTTTATCACAGCAACTCTACTACTACAAGACTAAAGTTTTTAGCAAGTGAGCTCTACAGCCAAGCTAGCTATAAAAACACGTCCTATAAGCCTTTTTTCACAGCAGCCATTTGGCATGAAATAGTATGGTAAACACAGATGTTACTAATGACATTAATTAAGGCTCTATTTAAGTGTAGCAGAGTGCAATAGCAGGACCCAGACTCTGTTAGACCTGAATGGAACTGTACCTTCATTCATGTAATTAGTAACACCTGTGTTTAACCTACTATTTCATGTCAAAATGACTGCTGTGAAAAAGGTCCACATTGTTACAATGCTAGTACTAAACATGGCTATTTCAGTTCCAAATCCCAGGGTCTCTGCAGTATCATTATCCAAGGGGAACTAAAGCCCACCCTGCTGGAATGTATTACTGTAGAAAATGCAAATCCTAAAACTCAGTTTTATTTACTTTTAAAAACTCACAAAATGTTGCTGGGTGATAGTACTCAAGAATAATACTAAATAAGAAAATACATATTTTTAAGTGGGTTTACCATCTCATTAAAATTTCTGCTTTTATATGTGTTATGTGACATCCTCCAGTTCTCAGGGCACCTTGTTATACTGAAGGCAGTGTTGCTCTCTGCAGCCATCTGTTCTCAGGGCAACTTAAACTATACAAAACTGTAACTTTGCCAGCTATACCCCTCTACTCTCAGGGCACTTTGGTGCTTAAGTTATTGCAATTTATGCCCTACGCAAGCTGCCCTGACACAGAAAGGTTTGTCTGGCTGTAACACTCAAACCAACTGGGTGTTTTGAGAACAAATTTAGGGGTACCTCTGCGCTCCATGAGGTGCTGCCTCTGCCCTATTTTGATTAGATGATCGGGAGGACTGATCACATCAAATGTCTTAAGATGGCAAGACAGTAGCAACTCTTATAGGCCTGTATGTTGGATGTCAAGAGCTCAGTAATTACTAAGGCTGTACGTGATTTTGTGGATTGTTAATAAGCCTATAAATCTTGTTCATTTTAGTGACCATGTTCATTCATTTCTACTCTCCTGCTTTTGATTGTTGTAACTGTATCCCTACAATTACAAACCACTCTTTCTGCATAGCCAACATCATAAAATGATCAACTAAGTATTTCATTTACAGTAAAGTAGCTGACAATCAAACAGCAGTATTCAATAAATGAAAGAAATTTAGAAATAAATAAATTTATGTTTATGTATCAAGTTCCTTGTATCATCTCTTGTATATATGTAATACTATATGAAGCTGTCATCAATAATCTGAATGCCTCACTTACAGCAGCATTCAAAATCAGTGTTAAAATGAGTAATGTGAACTACTCTCATCCGTGCAAACTGAACTACTCTGATATTTGACATTGCAAGTTATTTTACAGTTAGTTTCTACATGTTGGAGGATACAATCTTTCCATTTTTTCCTTTAGCCTGAAACAGGTGTTGTGTAATATGTGCAGATCTCCTCCTTCCTCAGAGTAATGCAATCAGTTTAATCTCCAGTGCAGAGAGGCTCTGCTGAGATGTGGTGTACAGGTGCAGTTGACCTCCATTTTAGATGTGCCTAAAAGGTGGGGGCGCCCTTGGGAAATTTAGGGTCCTGAATCATTTTCTGTAATATTGAGACATTAAGAGAAAAACAGAAGAACATTATGAGAGAATTCTCTAAAACAGGGTGGACGGTGTGAGTGAGAGGAAAAGGGATAGAGTGAGTTATGATTAGAATAATTTGAGACTGTAGTAGTACTATATGAGGCCAGTAGAGGGTGTTTGCAAAATTCATGTTGCCATAAATCACTGCAGTGGATCAAAGCACCATCACTATAGGCTCTGAGAGAGGTGGTAGATTCACTTGTTGAGGAAAGACATTAAATCCTGTTAAGAATTTGGATAAAACAAAGAGCAGCAAATTAATTCACATTTATTATGTTATATTGAAGCCAAAATAATTTGTACTTAAACCCAGTGTCTTGGTGTTCTTGTGAAAAAAAGAACATCACAGAGAAACTACACACTTAATGCTGCTGTTAAATTATTGACTCATTACTGGAAGCAAAGCTTAGTGATCAATTTTCATCTCACTCCCAATGTGTGTGTTGATTTACAAATCACAAAGGATTGTTGCAAGTTACCATTTTACCAATGTTGCAAAGCTGGTCTTGAAATTATGCTCAAGTTCTCTGATAACGTCTTGCTTTCATTTGCATGACAGTGCATCTCCAGCTGAATGAATTGATTCAAATGCTGACAAGGAGCAACAGAAACTGGTCACCACAAAATGTTTGCAAAAAAAGCAGCATGATATCAAGAGAAAGATAATAATATTTCAGATGTACTTACAAGTGAGTTAGAACTACAAAAACTTATGTAATTATGTAATTCCTCACTTTGACTGGTCCTAAAATTATGGCACTAAAAGTAATGTGGTCCTTACTCCTTAAATCTGTGACATTCAGCTCCATCTACACAGGTCTGTGTTGGTCATGTGCTTTGAGATGACCACTGTTAATAAAATGGATAGAGTTGGCTTATTGAATAGAACAAGGACAAACACTAACTCTCTTCCAATCTAAAGTCTTTTAAATTAAGATACTTCTGACACTGGTCAATAACTCTTAAGTTATTTAGCAGCTGTCTTTCTCTTGGTACTAGCTGGCTTCTTTTAAGGCACGGAACAACTGCTAAAGCTGGCAGATGTTTTTGACACATAGCCACACAGAGCTGTACAAAGTAAGTTGTCAGAGTAAGGTAGCTTGTTAAAGGCAATCGGCATTGTCCATATTCTGTGCAGCAGTAGACCATGTACTTCCACATTAGTGTTTTGTCATTATGGCCTGTAGATTGTACATTCATCTAATGTCTTTTGTATGAGGCAGCAACAGTGCGGAGTCATTTTGAAGATCCTTAAACCTACGCTTTTCAATTAATATTGGATCCTTGACATCATGAGCAGCCTACCACCAACATTAGCTTTCCCAGGGTCTTATTGTCAAAGCCAGTCCTTTGCATAAATTCAGTGGACTTGCATGGCCATACTTTCCTTCACACTTTGTTGTGGGTTTATAAGTCTCTATGTGGGCAACTTTAGAGGTCCGTGGAGTTCTGAAAAGATAACCCTTTTGCTCCAGTATTGTTGGTTCCTCGTTCTAATGATGTCAGACGTATCTGAATACCTTCAATTGGCCTCATCTACTGTATGCACTTGTTACATTTACTTTGACTGCCTGTGTTCTCCAGAGTTACTGTAAAGTTGTGACTTACAAAAATGTAAACTAAAATTAACATATGAAATTGCAGACATTTTGAAACCATGAGATTACTCAAACATGCACAAACAAAACTCAGCCAGGAGAGACAAAGTAAAACATTTACAATACTATTCACAATCACTATTGAGAGTATATAATGTTTCTAAGATCTGGTAAATTATACAACTTTATGCAAAACTCAGAGAGATAGTAAGATAAGATGTATGCAAAACTGAGGAATGCATATTTTACCAGCCTGCATTTGTCTTTTGGGATGGGTGTAAAGAAAATCACTAGCCAGAGCCTGAATACAGCATAAGTGAAAGAGTATAGAGATAGTAGCCAAATAGTGCTGCTGGGCAGGTGCCTACAGTTGTGTCTGAGCAATACAATTATTAAAGTGAAGTTATGCAGAACAAAAGGATAGTTATTGTGAAATATGCAATTGTCTTCTCTCCACTGGCATGCACAGTAAAGGAGAAATAAATATAAAAAATAAACTGTTCCATAGAATTCACAACTTTGTGAGTCCATGTTCAGTCTGATTCCAAAAGAAAAATTTCCAAACAGTAACCATCCTTCACACTGCTTGGCACTCTAAAAACCAAGTACCAAGGTCACACTGCACAGTGCACTTTATTAGTCTGAATTAGGTTGCTTTACTCTGATAATGGAACAATCTGTCTTTTCTCTCCCTCAACACTCTGTAGTGTTAAATCAAAATGAAGCATTGAATGTTTCAATAAACTGCATATATGCTGTACCCTTTCACATCTGAACATTGTCTCCGGTTATCACACATCTAGTGGCATAGAGGGGTATCCACATGGAAATGTCATAAGATATCCCTTTACTTACCATTGTGATGACTGTGCACTGCACTTTGTATTTTTTATAAAAGGTCTTTTTCTTTAATCTAAAATTTTGGCAAGCTTAAAAAGTACTCATTTGCACGTAAAAACATATTTGCACACACATGGAGATAAGAAACAAGCACACAGAACAGTATTTGCGAGTGTTAAAATATCTCTGCATTTCTGTTTTGTGTGCACAACTGCACTCCCACAGGCATGAAGCTGTAACCAGCTGTGACATGTGTGAGCTTGATCCTCCCTCCACACACATGAGCGGTCAACAGCATGGGTGTATTAACTCTCAGTGATGAATCAAAAATGGTGCCCCATTCATTCCAACAAAAGTTGCACCCAGTTCCGACTACCTACACTTGTGGTTTTGCAATTTACAGTGCACATTTACATTTGAGAATGGAGACCATTCTCTGTGTAGAGATGAGGTCTTTAATTTGCTGATAAAGCAGGGGTGTCCAATCATCTGCCATGGAGGGCCAGGTGTACGCAGGTTTCTTATCCTAACCAAAAAACTATACCTGGTGATTTCACTTATTTTTACCTCCTCACTGGTTGGAGATGTGTTAATCAGTGAAATCACCTGGTTTAGTCTTTGGTTGGAAATAACACCTGCATACACTTGGGCCTCCATGGCAAATTATTGGATACCACCAAACTAAAGTATATTAAAGTACAGACAGTGAAAAGTTCGGCAGTGGTATTTTATCTTGTTTCTTACAGGGCATTAGCATGGGCTATGCTAATAGGCTAGCTCTAAACCAGAGCTATGTGCAGTTAGGTAGGTTGACGGTAATGTAAGCTAGCTTGCAAGCCAGCTAACATTACATTTCCTCTTATATTTTATGAGCAGAGAAAATAAACTGCATTTAAAAAAAAAACTGTTATCTGTTTTTAGAAAAACTACTTTTCAAAAGTAGCCACAGGATTAGCATTTTCATTTTCAAAGAGCCAACTAAGTTGAAACTATATCTGGTCTTTGATAAGTCTGTTTCTTGGCTTAGTTGGCCAAGTCTGAACATGTCCATTTCCATTAAAATTATATTGAAGCATCAAAAAGCAGTAGGTCCGAGACACACCTCTATATGAAACAAGCCCACTTAGTATGTCATGACCAGCTATGTACCCTTGTGCCTACACTGGTGGCCTGGTTGCACTGATGAAATCTAATAAGACTAACATCTGTACTGTTTGCTCTTAATACAACACAATATGATTACTAATTGTCATATGTAATTTAATATATGTAGCACTAAAGTTTATATGACCGAGATCTGTTATTTTCCCGATGCTGTGCATAGAACAACTATGCAGACACATTTGTTTGTTCTGCAATGAGGTCTTGGCAGACAAACCGTTTTCACTCGCCCCAACTGAATTATTGCTGGATTGATTCTTGCTGAAGATCATTTTCTGAGCTGGTTGTGTAGCTGGAACGTATCCAGCACATGCTTTGTTTCAGGCCCAGAGAAAAGATGGATCCATATCAAATGCAGGGCAGAGAAATAGAAGAATCCCTTACCTGGATGCCAGGATTCCGGCTTGAATAAGATTAAGCTACATTATCGTATGCACAGAGTAGACTGAAAATAAATCAAGCTTTATTGTGTGGAGGAGATACATTTCCCATGGGAGGATTGCCAGCTCAAAACATACTCACAAAATACAAACTAAATGAAATGCACTCGGGTGCTGCAGTTTTCAATAAATGAAGCGCATTGCATATGCGTAGACTCCCGTGCAAAGCTGTTGTCCTGTTGTCTTGTTAAATGTACCTTTCAGTAAGTATCTTGATAGTTGGCAGAAGCTGAAATGTCATATTTGTGATATGGAAAATAGACAACACACATTTCCACTGTGTCATGGTATTTATTTTATTTTATTTTTTTAAGTTCATCTGTTCTTTTGACAGATAACGTGTCACATTTCTTGAGCATACTGCTGCTACAGCTACTGTGTCAACACCTTGCTCTGCAGATATATGATAACAGTTTAGTCTATAGAGTATACAGTATAAATGTGTGATGGTACCTCTGACAGTCTAAAAAAAACAATACACTCCTGATGCCTCTCAAGCCTTTGTTATATCGACCGACCTCCCTCTGCACTCATAGTGAGCTCTATGATAAAAATGCATCAGATGCATCTTCCTGTCCTCAGCAGAACGTCACTCAGGGGACAGCATGTAGACCTTTATGAGAGCTAATGACCCATGGCTTTTAGAGTCCCACAACCATCAGCATAATTAGGTTCAACGTCTGTGCTCAACCTTTCGTTTATGTGCCCTTGAAAGCAAAGATGGCAAGTGATGTTGACAAATGGAGAGGAATGTCTGACTTGGAGGAAATTACATTGCATATTTTAGGTAATGATGCCAACAGCAATAATAATAATGAAAAAAGAAAACAAAAAATAGGTTTGTCTTACTGTATTTGCAGCAATGAAATTTTATGTGTGAAATAAATAGTCTTTAGTTTCATCACAACATTGTGCCATTTTCACCGGACTGGTGGTGTCCCATGAAGTGGACCTCTCCTTGTCAGCGCTATAACTGACAATATGACAACAAGCTGAAAATGCAGTTTTTGGAAAACTTGCAAAGAGTTGTTCAGCTCAGAGAAAAAGTAGTTGAGGTGCTACAAGCTCAGTGACAACTAGGTAACAACACACATGCTGGCATTGTTATTCATTAGCTAGCTGAGACAGTTATTTTTTCCATTTCTGGATTTGGTGCAGAGTCATAATTTTACAACAAAGTCCAGCATTGTGATTAATCTGACTGGAAAACCAATCAGATCCCGTATTCCCACGACAGGTGTCACACAGCGGTATTGATACAAGTATAGTAGAAGTATTGATTTTATTTGCTTCCTTATATGTATATTTTTATGTTTGCTATGGCTATTTTCTAAATTGCTTTTATTGCTGTGCTTGGTTTCATTTGCATGCTTTTAGTTTGAAATGTACTTGTTAATGTTTTATGTTTAACTTCCTGCTGCTGGACATGTGACCATAATACCACTAAATACCTGCATCTGGTTGAGTTCATACCTTTTTGATAGACACTGTCTTAGCAGCCGTAGGAGCCAATGGTCTGGCTGGGAGGAGGGACTAGACCTCCGAAACATGAAAGAAAGACTGAGGCAGGCAGGGCACAGAAGGCACGACCGGGGAGGAGAGGAGAGGAGCAGCACTGAGACCCTGGAGCACAAATGGGTGGGACAAATTACTGCTGGCTTTTTTCCTATTGACAGAGTACCAGCGTGTCTGGCAGTGTGCAAGTCGAGAGCAGCGCAGAGAGTTGGAAAACTTTTAAAGTGTTTATTTAAGGGACATTAAGTATTTCATAATTGCCTTTTACTTGTTATTTAGGGTAATATTACCTGGGTTGTAGTAGTTTTTAAAATCTGGTGTTTTTATTTTTAAAGTTTTGTAATAAATTATTCTTTTATCCAATTCTTTGTGTCTGCCTTCTTGGTTGCCCAATGTTACTCTCAACCCGATCTAAGGAACCCTTAAAACCCAAATCCCCTTTCTCCTTTTCACAGGTCTCTGTTGCAGCAAGATCTTATTGGACTGACACTGCTGTGTTCTATCAAGGCACATGTCTCATGACGCCTAGCATATAGTGTTAGGAATGTGCTAGCTGCAATGGTTACCACGGTGATGCCGATTTATACCGCTATAATAATAGACTTTTGCCATTGGAGGCAGTCATGCACTATCAAAGTCAGAGTAAGTCGTGGTTCACAAAACAGGTTTTAGGATATTTGACACTGGAATGCTCATGTGAAGGTTTAATTATCAATATGTTGCATCTATCTGGAGTCCAAAGTGCACCCAACTGCCATACCTGAGAATAGACCGTTTTCACAGTACTGGGTTCTACACAGCAGAAGGCTTCATAAATGTGTAACTCTGGTATTTCTGAATGAGAATTGTGACATATTTCCATGAAAGACATCATTCTTTGGGGGACTGACAGTCCAATAAATGACGAGACCTGGATTACAAACTGGATTTTTTCTTTTTTCTTTTCTTTTCTTTTTTCCCCCAAAATTACCTCCACAACTGAAAGTTAAATGGTCTAACGTATGTTGTGTTATTGTATTATACTCTGGTGTATTTTTCATTGTACTTTCAGCCATATATCTGAAATCACCCAACTGTTTACTATACAATCAGGTTGCTGTCAAAGCTAGGTGCTACAGATTGATGGGGAAGCAATAGTGTTAATGATATCCTGTCATTCTTTTAACTGTGATTTTTACTCTCAGTGTTCCTTGCATATTTTGGATTCTTATTTTCACTTGTTTTCAATTTCATTTCATTTTAGGACACTCAGTAAGCACCACTCCACTTTGTAAAACATGAGTGCCCTGTGTGACACCTTCCTTTATGCCACTTAAATTACACTACATCCCAGCAGTGCAGGTGTTTTGCATCTCTAAATGTTGTTCTAGTTGACAGTGTTCATGCACAGCCTGTATTAATGCACAGTTTGTTATTCAAACAAGTTAATAAAAGCTTTTCTTCTCTCTTTGTAAACTAAAATTATAGGTAGAATAATGAATAATGGATGTTATCCCCTGTGACTGGTTACATCTCCCTCAACAATATGCAAAAGATAACAATTAGCACCTGATTCTAATTTAGGAGTTGCAAAGCAGTTGGAAACGGAAACAATTTACAATGATTATTTTATGGTTGTTTGAGAAACAGAAATCAGAGCTCCCCAAGTCATTTGACCTGATTTTTTTCTTACTTAAATTATTGAGAAAGGTGAAACAAAAATTGAGAAAAAGTTGACCCACAAGTGATATGTAATTCAAAGAAGTTAACCATTTACTAAAGTTTACAATAATTTAGTAAAGGTAGGATTTTTTTTTTAAGATTTTTTTTTATTGCCTTTCTAGTTTATTATAATACACACAATGCAGAAACTATCCATCTAAAAATATACTGAGATGAGCTAATTCTTTTTTGTTTTCAATGCAACTTGACTTGCCTTAGAAATAATAATGAAACAATAAATCCGTATTTTGCAAGTTGTGTATCCTTATTGCTTGAAACTTCAGAAATGTGAAATTGCGTATTTTCTCATCCTTTCACTTGTTTGTACTTGTTTTATATTTGAACATGAGACCAAATGTCTTGTTAATGCACATATTTGTAGTGCAGTGAAAAGATACAGCAAACATGGGATAGGATGCAATTCAAGTCACGAGACGGGTTTAACCCTATATTGTCATGGATACGTGTTACAGCAGAAAAATAATATGCAGTACCATACTGAGTCACCATGATCACAATGGTGTTCTTGTACACACAGAATAAAGTAAAACATTCCTATCTTCGGTGCATTCCATCGAATGACATAAAACAGAGATGAAACAAATGCATGAAACAAATGAAATGCAATGAAAATGAAATCATGCAACCTTTACTGGACTAACAGTGTTTATTTTGAATGTCTGTTTGAATGTCTGTTCTTTCCAAACTTCGTTAGCTTTGAATAGTGAGGATGACCATTTGTTTTCACCACTCAAGCGTTTTCTCTCTCTTCAGCACTGTCAGACTAAATCACTGCAATTGTGGGTGGTAGTAAGTTCAAAGCTAGACTGAGATGCCGATAGACTTTCATTGAAATGGAGTCATTATTGAAAGGAACTTAGTCACAAAACAGTAATAAGAACAGTGCTCAATTGTCCTGTATTTTAAAGTGACAGTTGCACTGTTAGTAAGTTTCTGGAAAGGGCTGAAACCACAACTTCACCATTCCAACAATTTAATATCTTTTGGTTTTTCATTTCACATCTCAGATCAGCAATCAGTTTGTAGCAATCGCACTCACATTCATCACATTGCATTTGGATATGCATTGTGATGTGACACTGACATCAATTCTAGTGATTATCCTGTTGAGGGGGTTGACATAAATGCATGGATGGAAGTGATTAGATTTTAGTTTATTCAATCAGTGCAGCTCAATGGTTGTCTGATTGATTAGAGCACCTATGTTACACCCTGTGATTAAAGTGTACTTGATTATTAAAGAAACAACACAATGCCTACATGTCTCTTCCTCTGTAATGGTGCATTATGTGGCTGTTGACATTTATAGGGCATTATCAAAATAAAAGTACCCACAAGTAATTACATTGAATATGAGATTGGATGTTCATTCTCAGCCACAGAGGGCTGAGAATGAACATCCACATCCAGGCCGATTGTAGGTTACCTTGTTCCGCAACTTGCCACCTCGCTCTTAGTGTTTTTGAAGTTATTAGCCATTCTCGTCCTACTTGCAGTATAGAATCCACAGTATGTTTCTAGCCAACATGTACGCCACTGTCTTGGTGATTTTGTCTTTCCACTTCTGATGCAATGTTTAGCACGGGATCTGTGAACTTCCCAAGTCTTTCAATTATGAAAGAAAAAATGCAAGCCACTATTTTTTTCTCTCTTTACAGTTAATTTCATTACAAAGACAATGAGTTACTGTAGGTTTTGTCCATATAGGCATTTTTTTATATTTGGGATTTATCTACACTTCCTAGTGTCGCTGTTATGAAGGTCAGCCACTGGAAAAACAAAGACAGACAGTGAAAATGAATGGGGCGCATGAAGTCAGTATCAGTAAGGCTCCCAGTAGGGCATCCATCAAGTGAAGTTTATGAAGGTAAATCTCACCCTGCCATGACTCCAAGTCTCACAAATTATTCTAGTTGGAATGTCATAGATTCTTAAAAAAAAATTATTTATGTGTCAATCATTTACTAAACCTTACTAACTTTGACTAAACCAAAATGGCCATATCAGAGCCTCGGAGCATGTGGCCATAGCTGAAGGTCATTAAGTCTCAGTGGGTCAGAAAGGCAGAGTGACCCCATGTTTGAGGCATCTCTGACATCTGGAGGTTTTCAAACATTTCATTTTGTCAGCACAAAATCTGCAACACTCTGCTCTTCCTTCTCAAGCTTCATTTTTGCATTGTCATGCTCTGGGTTTGTTTTGACAAGATGGTGATGCTAAGGCATAAGGAGGTAGAGGGGGATGGGCTCAGAGAACATGTCCCTTCTAGTAATCAAGAGGACAAAACTGTCCTCTTCAGAAACCAACTGAAGAAAAAAATAAATTGCATGAATCAGTGGTTAATAAGATTTTTATTATGAAATAGAATTCACCACAAAAAAGAGCAATGCCTGCTCTTTTCATATCATATTGGTCTTGCATGCAAGCAGACTGAGGCTAAAGAAGTGTTAGACAAAAGATATGGCTACAAAAAACAGAGTATTTTGTAGTGGAGAAAACTGTAAGACTGTATAACATGAAGCTAAGCATTAGCCATAAACATTTACTAAATGGTGTAAAGAGGATCAAAGCAGATGCAACTGCCCTACCATCTGTACTGCCCAACTTTCTCCATGCTGTGTTTTAGCACCATCATTACCTTACAATGGCTGGCCACATGAGGTATATGTGCAGGAGAAATGTCACTAAACTAGCCATCATTAATGTTGGTCTCCCTAGCGAACAGAACTGAGCTCTCTTTGTTCCTGTTGTTCAGATTAGCTCTGCATAACAGCGTGGTTTCTTAATGTACTCAATTTATGCTGGACAGAGACAGCCTCCTCATCACCTGAGAAACCAGAGACAAGTAGGGAGAGACCGTGCAAGACACCGGGTGACATATTTATGAATTCCCTGTCCATATTCTAGGCATTACACAAACTGTACACTAGTGTCATGTAAGCACCTCAGCAGCACATGTGAGTCTGGCTCAATCAGTTTGACTGACAGCTTCGTCTGAATGCCATGGTGTCCTCAGCTGTCCTGCCGGCCCTCGCTGTTTATCTGAGTCACACAATTATACAGAGCCCCCACACTATGTGGACTCTAGATCTTACTAGTAAATGAGTGTAATCTACCAACTGGAGAAGACAAACAACAAAGTTTGCTCTGGGGACCTTAATGGTGCCCCTTCTTCCAGCTCAAATCACTGAGGTGTTTTTGAGTCTTGCTGTTGCTGAAAGATATAACGGTGACTTCGCTTGAAGTCTGTGGGCACCTTAATTCCCCAAGGAGCGCTAGCATTGATCTGCCTGCAAGTCCAATCTACCTTTACAGGGCACACTCAAACTTTCCAACCTTGCTGCTACATCAGAGTACCTGAGCACAGTCCTTTCATAAGCTTCTCAAGATATGAACCTGGAGGCACACCACATTTCAGCAGGGAAGACAAACACACAACATCATCAATAGATACTGAAAAACTCCTGTTACTGAGATAAGACCAGAACCAGTCAAGTGCAGTTCTGGATATACCTGCCCATTCCTAAGCCAGTTCAAGGTGCCATGGTCATTGGTATCAAATGCAGTGCTAAGGTTAAGCTGTAATAAAATGGAGTATTCACCAATGTCAGCAGCATGCATTAAAATATCATTAGTAACTTGGAGTAGAGTGGTTTCTTTACTGTGCCTCTGTCAAAAAGCATGAATTTATCAAATGTACTATTCTCCAACATCTGAGAATTAGAGGCTACTTTCTCAAGGACTTTGGGCTAAAATGGTAACTTGAAGATGAGTCAATAGTTTTTTTTAAAGCTGATGGATCAAGATTATTATTTTTTGTAGCACTGAACACAAGGTATTTTAAAATAGGGATACAACCAAGAGAGAGAAATATTCACAGTGTTTAGTAATGGTTAGCAACCATGACCTGCTTAAGGAACTTTAGTGGGAATGAGTGTGTAAGAGATGCAGAGCATGATTTCAGGTCTGATACCACTGACTTAGGCAACAACATAGACATTTTTCACTAGCTGGTCATACTGAATACCTGTGATTTGCTCAGCAAATTAATTGTAAGTAATTGTTGGTCATTTCCATGGAGTTTTGATGACACTTGATCAGTGGGAAAAAAAATATGCCAACCTTCAAGTGTTGAACAGCGGTGTTGGGGAGGAAGATATGTTCACCTGGGTACTAACTCCATGTAACCTGCTATACTGTTGTAGTTGGAAGCATTTGTGTAGGGAGATTTTCAAAAAAATGTCTTTGCATTCTTTTTTTTTTTTTATTCTTAAGCCCAATTTTTTGGAAACAGTCATGGAAAGATGACCATGTCCAGTGTTGAAGAAATTTTAATTCAAAATCTCAATGTCCAGTTAGTTATTGGCCTTTCAGGTGTTAATTGAAAAATACATGAAATGGCTGGTTTTAAAAAGGCTAATTACTTAGTTTTACATGTCACATTAATATGCAAAGGTACTGTCGAAAGAAGTGGCATACAATGACAGAGCTGAAATGAGTGCCTGTCCAGAGCCAATGTAGGTTAATTAGAACGAGAACATTTCAATTTAGACAGATGGTAAACTAAAGAAAAAAAAAAGATGGCTGACACACTGTTGGTGTACACTGAACTTGAGTTGTTCAAAATCAATCATTCTCCATCTAATGAAATGATATGACGTGGTTTAGGAAGAGCATGTTATGTGTTGGTTTACCCGGGACATGAGCTATTTCAGGTAATGTGAAAACAGGAAAACAGCTGTTAAGTGGAAGATAACAGAACACTGACGACAAGCACAAACTACATAACTGTCAGATCTCTGTTTCGCTCTCATTTAACAGCACTCTTTCCCATACTTTCTTGTCTCAGTGATGTGTGCACATTAAACAATATGCCACAGATGGGAGGGTCACACATTAAAAGATTCTTCACTTGGATTTTGTCATGAGGGACTCTGACGCCTTATGGCAAGGGCATAGGAAAGAGTTTTTCGTGATAAACACTGTATTATGCATGCATGTGT
>OMKZ01033198.1:15714-28159 GCA_900302535.1 Neoniphon sammara | reverse complement strand
TTTATGTATTTTTTTTTTTTTTTTTTTTTTTTTTTTTGCATTGTTGGCTACCTAACTTAGCTGTTTTACACCTTATAGATGGTATAACCATAATCAATGGATAATCGTTCTGATTTTATAACCTTTTGTAATCATTTGATTTTCACATTACCGGCTGAAAGGAGTGACTTTTGTTTGCCTTTATTTCCTGAATGCAAGCAGTTTCTGAATCAGCAGCTGTTTTTCCCCATGTCTCTCTGTCAGCTGCAGGCTGCAGGCAGTCAAGTTGAACACACATGTGGGAGGGACACTGACCATCTTTCCCTGTGTCCTAAATGGTAAAAATGCTCAAGTGTATCCAGCTGGACCCTTTTCAAAATGTTGCTTACTGAGCCAGCATTCAGAAGCAGGAAAGTGTCAAGTTATGTCACATTTTTACTTAAAATGCTGTCTGCTGAGGTTAGGGTACCTTCAATTTTGCACAGCTCTATACAGTAGGTGATCACACTCACACTCACTACAGTTAAGTGGAATACATACCCAGTAATAATAACAAGCAACAATAAAGGGATTTACGTTTTCTCATTTTTATTTGAAACCAGACATGAAGATGCAGCACAAAAATACAAGAACAATAGTTCAATGAGCAAAATGAATGAGTACTGCTAACACCGTACCTCTGCACTGTGACTACAGACTGGAGCGGGGCACATTGATAGTATGAACTATGGCACATACTGCTTTTTTTTGGAGGGAGACAACACTAAAGGCTCCTAAACTTTCAGTAGCTGCTGGAGGTACCACCCTGGTCATGAAGCACAAGGAGTAACAGTAAGCATTAATAAAGTGAAATCTGACAGATTAATTGGAATGTAGACAACAACACAAGGCCATTGTACTGTAAATACTAAACAGTTCAAGCGTCTCACATTACTGGGAGGTACTGCAAGTCACCCTGAGGTAACCGGATAACATCTCATCCTGTGAAACACGGACTCGCTCTCATCAGGACCACATGCACAGGAGAAAAGGTTCATTCCAAAATGTTTATCCATTTTGCCACTTGAACTTCTGCTATCTGAAATTCATCAGTCAAAACAGAACCTCCTTTGTTGGCAAAAGTTTTACTATGAATCATATTTTTTTTACTATGACTCATAACTAAGTAACCCTTATCTTTCATGATCAAGTTTCATTTTTTCAGTAGAAGATAAGCTCATTTTGGAATAAAACTTTTCAAATGTAAGACTGAGGGTGGGACCACTGGGCTATTTTCAGGATCACAAACACAGTTTCAAATTAAATCCTTAATAGACTAAATACGGTTACATTTGAGGTACTTTGTCAGTACCTGACCATTTCCTTAATTAATATTTAAAGAAAGCAAAAAAATAACAAGAAATAAAAATCTTGCGGACCTTGCAGAGTTAAATATATTACAAAATCTCATTCAACATTACAATCTTGAACACAGCCCAGAATCCTCGACAGAACCTCTTCAGTCAAGTATAAACCGTCATGGCTCTACATGTCCCCAAATAGGCCACAATCTGATGCCATTCCCATAAAACATAACTGTCTTCGAACTTCAGAAACATCATCAATACCACTTTAGATTGTCTTTCACAGTAAATACATCTACTTATTGAATACACCTTTATTCATGAACATCAAAAATAACAGTATTTACATTGTTGCTTATATGTCATATATTTGAAAGATATTTTCCTCTTGAGTAGTAAAATACTTCAATCTAGTGCTCAGGCTTAGAGATAAGTGCTCTGTTATTGAGTTAGGTCTAGTATGGGAGTTCTGAGGTTCATGCTAAGCCAGTCTTGTGTGCTGCAGCCCTGCAAAGCTGTGTAGCATTCAATTAGATAAGAGATGAAGCACAGTAATGTTTGGATTGATTTAACACAACCAATAGGATCATGAGTACATTTCATATTCTTACTCAAATTGTGTAATGTTGCAAAAATGCAGTCGTAGGCTTCAATGGTACATAATTATCGATTGCAAAAGCTTTACCCTACAGCAAAATCACAAGACAAAATGCAGTTGTTGAATCCTTCAAATCTCATTTTGAAGACTGACAATTTTAGCTATTGCTAAAGGCCTCACAGGTAAGCATGCGTTCCACATCAGCTGTGACTCTGGCTGTTGTTTTTCTCTGCCTCTTTATGTAATCCGTTTCACATTAACATACAAGGCAGACTGGACAACAGCAGCAGCATATTAAGAGCCTAGAATGAGTAATCCTCAGCAATGAGTCACTATGGTACGGGTGAGAGGCTATGGAGAGTTGACCCAGGTAAGGGGTTTATAGATCTATAAAAATAACATGGAACCAACCATTGACTGTTATGTATGGCACATCGTTACGTCACACACATATGCAAATTGAAATATGATGGACAGAAAATGAACACTGAGCAATGAAAGTCACTACTGCTGATATGAAGACATTTTTCACAGAAACCACAGGGCTATGACCTACAGGTGCTTAGAGCCACATTCATCGTTGACTCACTTCACCCAAACACTTTGTGGTTCTAAGAACTGGTTTCAGACAGGGAATCGATGGCAGGCTTATAATCTAAACCTACGGTATGGATTTCATAAGCGATGGGAAAATTAGATTAATCTCCAACACAAATGTCAAGCCACTCATAAGTAGGGACCTGCTGAACAGCAGTTCTTAAGATAGTAAATAAACATATGGTCCCAGTGTCTTTGAAATTATACCACTTCATCAGTGGTACATAGGTGTGTGTTTGTGAGACAGAGGGAGAGGGAGGGAGAGAGAGAGAGAGAGAGAGAGAAGAGGGGGAAAAGAGAGTATGAATGTGGTTTGTTGGTTATCTGTGCAATATCTCCCAGTTTTACTCCCAGAGTAAAAGGTAAGCCATATCTGTTCCAGAAACACAGTTGTTGAACTCTTTAAAAAGGTAAAAGGCAACTAGGTGATTATTATTCAAGTTCATCACCCAGAGACACTTTTATATCTTTTCCCTCATCATCTCAAAATAATTCCTTTTAGACTGTCCATTGATCAAATGTTTGTAGTGTCAGTTGAAGTTGTTGAAGTCAGTCTGCTTGTAGTCCAGGTATTAGCTAGAAACAGTGTTGTTAAATGGGTCTGTTTGGTGTGTGCTCACTGGTCCTCATGTCCCGGGATTTTAGAGAGTTTAGAGGTCAATAATTTCACTGCTGACACTAGCAGAGTCGTCCTGCCGGCTGACCTCCAAGTAACTCCGAGATCCCACTGGCCTCCCAGCCCGCCCTCGCACTCTCTCTGAGTCCGGTGTGATGAACGGCCGGGTGTCATCTCCTCCATCCTCCCCCAGATGCCCTGTGGAGGTTGTGGAGGGACGAAGCGACACAGGGCAGGACACTGAAGACGGGACACTTCCTACCCCATCTGCAGGCCACCTGTGACCCTGGTGGGAGGGTGTGGGGGGAGCAGTCACCTGCCTGCTGGGCACACTGCTGAGCATGCTGCCGCCCAGGGGCATGGAGGACTCTGTCTGGGCCTCACTGCTCTCGGAAAGCAGCTGAGGATCACTGTTCCTGCGGAGCCAGGGGCCCTGGCTGACCCCTGATCCTGGGGAGGGGGACGGTGAGAGAGGGGACAAAGGCTGGAACAGGCTGCCTGCTCCAAGCAGGTGTTCCCTGTGCAGGGCCTCATCAATGCTGCGGCTCAGGTCAATAGGGGTGGGGGGCCGCAGATCAAACTCATACAGAGACAACTCAGTGTCCCTATCCTGTCCCAAACTGCCACTCAGTGAGCGCTGAGGAGGCCGGCCCAGTGCCTGCAGTCTCAGCAGGGAGCCCGTGGAGCCATCAGATAGACCTCGTTCTGCTGAATGGCCCCTTTGGTTGCGTCCCCGGTTGCTGTCTTTGACACAACGTGACTGGGCAGCGGCCTGCTCGTGGTTCTGATTCCTGATCAGACTCTTACTGATGTCAGCTCCAGGACGCTCCTGGCCAGCCCAGTTGTTAGGCAACTCCCCTGATCCTCCTCCTCCTCCTCCTCCTCCTCCTGTTCCTCCTCCCACCCCATTACTCTCAGACTTCCTACAGGGCTTCCCTCTCAAGCTCTGGACTATCTTGGACCAGCAGGTATGTCTGTTAGAGGAGCCGACAGACTGGCCAGGGGATGGCAGCTCTCCTGCTGCTCTGCCATCTCCTGTTCCCCTCTCTTCCCTTCCTCGACAGTCCCGAGGCCTCCAAAACACCCAGGAGCCCAGTAGTAGAAGGGAGAATCCCCAGGCCAGCTCCAGTAGCCGGGCCCAAAACTGCACCAGCCACCATCCCCAGTTGAAGCGCTTCCAGTCCCCTAGCAGCCCATAGAGCCACAGTGTAGCGTGGAGGTGCAGCCCACAGCACAGCGCCCCTAGAAGAGCGCACACAGCCAGCACTCTCCCCAGGATCAGCGCCATCCTCCTGCTCCCAGTCCATGCCTTCCTTCTTGCCTCCTCAGGGACTCCAGGGTGGGGGATGGCAGGACAGCGGAGCCGTGGAAAAACATAGCAGAGGAAACCCAGGCAGAGAACCAGGCCCCAGCACAGGGACAGCACCTGCAAGGTGACAGGCACAGCAGGGGACAGGGCTGGAGAAAGGAGGTCAGCAGCCAGCAGCAGGGTACACTGCAGGACAGCCAACACAGCCACCAGAGGAGGGCGCTCCAGAGTTGAGGGTAACACACTAACTCCTGCCACCCTCAAAGCCAGCAGTGCCAGGGCAGCTTGTGCCCACACCAAAAGGTGTAGAGGCAGATTGTAAAGGGCGGTTACTGCTGGGCGAGGAAGGAAGCGGCGTGTCCCATACGGGTCAATGAAAAAGAGAGCAGCTCTTGTACCCCCAGCAAGAAACAAGAGAGCATTGGCCAGTGCAAGGGCACCCCGGTGAGGACAGTTCATGCCAGGGGACAGGGTGAGGCCGAGAGCAGCTCCAGCAAAGAGGAGGAGGAAGAGGCTAGCTGAGCCATAGACATGGAGGTCCCAGGCGAAGGCCAGCGTTCGGCTCAGGTCATCCCAGCGGAGCAGTGTACCATTAGGGACGGGATTGGTGCTGGGAGAGGGGGGAAGATTAGAGGCAGGCGGGTGTGGAGCTTGGTGTGGGTGTCCCACAGGAACAGAGTGGTTCCTCTGACGAATGCCTGTCCGATAAGTCGGGGCATACCTTGATCGGCCAGTAGGCACAGCGCTGGTGGCAAGAGAGGAAGTGGTCCCTGGAAAAAAAAGAGAAAATACATTTTGGTTTATCATTCTAAAATATTATGAAGCTGGAATTTTAATAGTGAGCTCTTTCTACAGTGAACTGCTCAGACCTAGGTACAGCAGTAATACATGCATACAAATGCTGGACAAAGCCACTAGGGGGGAGCAGTTCACCATCAAAGTACTGTGCTGAAACAGTCTGGACCTCGCAGCTGTTCTCAGGAATTTAATCAGATTAACAGCAGCACATTTTTAACAATATTTCTTAATGGGAGGACAGTGTCAAAACAAATCAGCCAACCGATACATTCTAAAAAAACAATTGCTCTTTTTATCGTGTCCTCATTTTATCAAGTCCTCATTTATCCATTTTCTCTCTCCTCTGTTAGGTGAGTGTGTTGCTACCCATAAGAAAAGCAAGGCCCGACACAGAGACAACAGACTTAAACAATTCTCTGTTGTTGTGTAGAATACCTAATTTAAAATGAACTTGCAAGTTGAAGAACATTTTTCATTATATATATTTTTTAAAGTAAAACGTAAATTCTAAGCATTGGTAACTCATTTTCACTCTTGCATAGAATTTGTCAAAGTGAAATAAGTGAAATTATCTAGAAAAACCTATCTCCAACTACATTAGAATTCTATTGGCAATCATAATTTTCAATAATCACACTATAATATCAATAGAGTGCAATCCAAACATCCAAATTATATTCAAGTAAACATAATAAACAAGAAGCAAGCCTAAGCAAAACTCTTTTGATAACTCAGTAATAGCTGTGTGGCTTAATTGGATTAGATTATGTAATTAATGGGATCATCTCCATTATATAACACCACTCAGTGTCATAATATGTCTGCGGATGAGCAACATGTTCAAGTGGTCATAGTATTTTTCAACGCAAGCTGTAATTCATGGAACAAGGCAGCTGCTTTATATTATGGTATCTCTCTCTCTCTCTCTCTCTCTCTCTTTGCTTTTGTTTCTCACATTTTCTCACATACAAGCTAAGACATTTGTATTTGTCCAGGGCGCTCCACCTTATCCTCCTGAAAAGCCCAGGAAACACCCAGTAGCATTATAATCATAGAGCCATTTGTCATTTACTGCCCTGTGAGCTAGTCTGTTATGATAACATGGGGTGGAGAAACATAACCTAAAACCTAACATCATGAAATAACTTGAATATGATCATTATTATGACTATGACTATGATGATTATTATTAGAAACTTTGTTTATAGAGAACTTAGTGCATCATAGGGAAACATCACAAACGAGTAACAAATGACACTGACCAACACACACTGCAGCCTCCAAAAAGCTGCAAGCAGCAATAACACAGGCCAAGCAATCGACCCCTTCTGACAGTCATTTTGAATGGGCACTGCACTAACTCATTAATTGTACATAAAAACAAGTCTATTAAAATGTTGATACTGAATTAGTGAGCTTGTGTGACCCAGGGTTTGATGGAGGATCTCTGACTCATAAGGGGCTAAGATGTAGCTACAGATAGATGAAACTGTATATGTGCAATAAGAGGTCTGTAAGGGATTTTCTGTACACACATGTGGATGGTGGAGCAAAATGATTAGTGGTAAAACTTGACAGAGAACATAAAAAACATCAGCTACTTGGAGCACTTTGAGCTGTTCCTCACCCAGTAGAAGACATCCATAAACATGACACACTGACTGATGGCTCACTCCAATGTGCGCTACACTTTCTAGCTCTCTCCCTCCCTGTTCCCTCACCCCCTGCCTATACTCTATCACATACACACGTTAACCTGCATGCGCATTCATCCACAGACACATACCTGCACAGAACACATATACACACAGCCACGTTTAGATATGTTTGATTTCCTTCTCTTAAACTGTAGTTTCTTCAAGCAGCAAGACCCAGACACATTCCAGATGTGCCTATCGCACGTCACAGCTGGATACACTTAAACCTACCCCTACCCTTGAGTTTTCTCTTTAGCACACACGCAATACACACACACACACACACACACACAAGCCCACACACTGCTTTAGAAGTCCGCACGTGGCTATGAACTCACCCTTAAATATCCTGTTTCAATTCACAGGGCACACAATCACATATGCATGGAAACAGTCGTGGGTACATGCAGACAGGCCCAGATACAAACGAGGGCAAATGCAAGCTGCACGCTAATGACAGTGATGTGGGCCATTAATAAGCAACTTTCACTGAACTGTAAAGGAACCATAAAGAACCAGGCTGTTTTAAAAGTCATTGAGATGTTGGCCTTCTGGTATCTAAGAGACCGCCTCATGTGCCCCATGTGTCATGCTTTTCCTTTTCCGTCTGATTTTCCGCAGCTCCCCTCCCTCCATCCCTTTTTCTACCCATCTGGTTTTCATTAAGCTCTGCACTCCCTGCATTTTCTCTGCCCCTACCTGTCTTCTACCACAATCTGTCTTTTACCTTACCCTTTCTCCTCTCTCTCCTCTGTCTTCCCAAATTATCTCTCTTTCAGACCCACATTCTCTCTCGTCCATCTCTTTGCCTCTATGTGATTCTATCCTCCCCCTTTTTCAACCCTCCCCATCTCCTCCCCTCACATATTTCTTCCCTCGCTGTCTCCACCACGCACACCTACCACCCCACTTTCCATGGGACTTTTGCCCACTCTGTCTCTGCCTTTTCCCGCCTTTGAAGCTTTTTCCAGATCCTTCCAGTAGACAAAAAAGAAAAAAAGGTCCCAGCTGCACAAATAATTCCATTCTAAATTATCACCGGCAAAGAAAACTCTTAGACCAGTCAGTGCAGGCTCTATTTTTAAAACAATTACAAAAACACAGAACCTTCTTCTCTTACCTGTCTTTGTTGATTGTTCGGTTGCGCTTCTTCCTTCTGATTGTGTTGTTTTTGTAGGTCGACTGGTTGTTGTTGAGGATGTCCTCTCAGCTTCCTGTGCGGTGGTAAGGAGGCTTGTTGTAGATGTGGGTGTCCCTCCTTGTGTTGTGATGTCTGGCTGTGAGGTGGTCAGGCTTTGGGCAGTAACTGGCAGTCCTGCAGTCTGAGGCTTGCTCCTGGTGGAGCTGGTGGCGTTGGTCCTGGGTGGCAGTAATGTCACAGTGGTGACGTACTGCTTTGGTGTAATCTTGTCTGTAGAGGGAGTGTTTGCTGTCAGCTCACCTGCAAATTGATGGAAGACACTTGGTCATGGCATTGCATGAAGGTGATGAAACTAACATTGAATTATGAAACAATTATTCTAATAACATAAGTGATTTCTCACCTGTTAACACCACAGTACGAGCTGTTGCCTGGGTCACAACGGGGGACAGAGTGGCTCTTGTGTCGGGCGGTGGTGTGGTGGAGATCCTATTGGCTGTCGTCAGAGCAGAAAGGCGGGGCTTCACAGTCTGACTGTCTGTGGGCGATGTCTTTACATCAGCCATTTCAGATGACGGGCCCTCGGACATTGCAGTCTGTGCTTGCGGCCGATACTGGGCCATTTCACTACCAAATGTTGCAAGAGGAACATGTGATTCCTCCACAGGCACCACTGTTGGAATACTACCTGATCCTAAATCCTGCCAAACACTGTCCTCTCTCTGTTTGACCAGTCCCTCCTCAGGACTGGTAGAATGGATGGCAGCGTTAGAGGGTAACGTGGGCGGAGGGAGAGTTGATCCTTTTGTAGGAACCCCTCCTTTAGCATAAGCACTCATGAGCGCTAGGCTGGCTGTGTCAGTCCTGGGCCTGGAGGCTGTTGGCTGAGTTAGGATTGGCCCGCTGCTGAGGTTATGGGTAGAGAGGGTAGATATGAAGGAGGCAGTGGCCTGTACTGTGGGACGGGCCATTCTTTGCCGCTGTGGCATCTTATTTGTAGTTGTGAGTCTATCACGGATTGTAACTTTGACGGGCACATCACTGCGCCCTCTGGAACGAAGAGAGGGCCAAAACTGAGGCGTCTCATTGGTTGGTTGGGGTGAAGGATTGACAGGCAGGTCCAGAGGAGAGGAGGAGGAGAAGGAGGAGGAGGAGCTGATGATGACTTGAGCAGGTGAAGGATGGAAGGAGGAGAGGAGGAGGGTGAGGAGGAAGAGGGACAGGGTAGCCATGGTCTGCCTCTGAGGGATGAGCAGTGACCAGTCCCACTGTCTGTCTGTCCGTCACATCATCCACCCACTGGGCTTCTGTGGATAGAGCAAAACACACAAGAACTGTGTCAGTTTAGTGTAACACTGTTTTCACACAAATAAACACAAGAACAACCACAGGAGGCATTGTGGAGTCAATCCTGTAGTAATGTTACACAATTTGGTTAACACATCGTCTCACTTTATAGGGGTTTATAAAATAGTTTTGAGCAGCAAGAACCAATGATTGTGTCTAAACTAAGGGGAGTTTATTGTGGCCCTGCTGTGCTGAGTCAGAGGGCAGGTCAATGAAACTCCCAGAGGACACTTGGGGTGTGGTGAGGTGTATGGTTACAGAGTATATGGCACACATGCCGGTGCACGCGCACTTAGGGCAGACTTCAGCCTGTGAGTTGCATAACACAGAGAACCTCCGAACTGACCGAGGCAAACAGCAACAAGAGGCGCAGATGGTTTCATTCAGTGGCAGGTGGACGCGTTCACTTGTTCCCTCACTAACTCTGCCACAAAATGCTCTTTGGATGATCATCAGTTTCTCTCTCCGCCAGAGTCTTTGGCACTTTATTTCCGAGCAGCAGACTTCTGCTTCTTCTTCGGCTAGTTGTCTTTGTGCCATGGAGGCCAGAAGCTGACAGCTGTAACACTGAGCGTGGTGGAGGCCAGAGAGCCCAGCGACACAAAGCAGCCCACAGGCACTTGAGGATTACATAATTCCATAAGTCATCTAACAAAACAGCTGCCAATCCCCCCCGCCATGCATATCTCTCCAATCAACAACACCCCTTTTCTTTGACTACCTCATCCTCTGACTCAAATCCCCCCTCCCTTGCCCACACCAACTTCTACCTATGACTCATGTAGGGAGATATACCCCGGGGGAGCAGATCCAAGATCATACCGAAACTTCAGCTTGAAACATTAGGAAGGCGAGCACAGAAAATATAAATCAATGCCTATGGGAGAATTCATTCTTCTGCTTATGACTCACCTGGGCCTCATTCGAAGCCAGGATGTGTAGCTCTCTGAGAAACGTGTACCCTATATGCAAGTGCATCTGTGTACCATAGTGAGTGGTATGTGCATTTAACGCTCGTGAACACGTGAGGTGATTTGTGTGAGTATACGTATGGAAAGAATGTGTTATGTGTGTGTTTGTGTGTGTGTGTGTGTGAGAGAGAGAGCGTGAGGGGGTGGTCACCATGTGGAAAGTGAGAATGTGTGAATGAGAAAACCCTAAATGCTGCACCAGCAAATCACAAGACTGATTTTTACTTTTGATCCCGCATTCATCTGAATCCATTTGTTTTCCTCTGCTTTCTAAATGTTGGCACTGCTATGCCAGAGCAGTTGAGAAGCCAATACAAGTTCTAGTATCTCCACCCACTCACAGTAGCCTCAATGTTTATTTTCCTTCCATGCCTCGGCCGTCTCTTTCGTTCTCGGTCTAGCCTTCTGTTGGCCAATCTACCTCTGATTAATCCCTGCTTTTCCCCTTTCTTTTACTGAGTCCCCCATTCAGGTGGTGGTATTTCAACATAGGTGCTTTTTACACACCCAGGCTGAAACAGAGCGGTGAAGATAGAGAGATAAGCGGGAACAGAGGAGATAAGGGTGAGGAGTAAGAGAGGAGAGGTGGACATGGAAGAAGGGAGAAGGTGTAGGAGGGAGGGTATTGTAATGAAGCTGACAGTTTTGGATGCAGTGAAAGGAGGGGGAGGGAGTTAAGGGGATTGGTGACAATCATGACGGATGAGTGAAGTGGTGAAGGGCGTAGGTGCAGAGGGCATGGAGGAGGGGCTAGATAGCTACGCTGGAGAGGGTGAGTAATAGAAACTAGGAAGCAGAATCTCAAGAGAAAGGGAAAAACCCAAGAGTCACAAGGAAACTATGTTACGGGATGGACAGGTTTGTTATGGTCTAAGGGCAGATATAGTGGTGGCCACTCCGAGCGCGCCTCACCTCTCGACTGAGGTTAACTGGCAGGACCACCATCTCTGGCAGCCGAATCTAAACAGCTTGGCTGTCGAGAAATACTTCTCAGTAAACACACCACTATCTCAATCCAATTTAATCCAGCATGTGTTTTGGTGTGTGTGCGTGTGTGTAGGTAGGTAGTAGAGATTAATGAGCCTCCAAAGGCAGTCCGCCAAATAAGCTTTAGAGAGAGAGAGAGGAGAAACACTACTGCTACTATATTTGAAAATGCTGTCAACATTATTATCATCTCCAAACATATACACACATGCACACGCATTGGCACGGCATGCACACACACTCATGACACACAAGCACACACAAGAGGTCCCCCCCCCCCGTAAAATGCCTGATGGGTGTAATGGAGAGGCCTCTGAAATTGCATTTGCGCTATTTGACAGTGCGATTTTCAACATAAACTAATACCATGCGATAAATTTAAGGTCTGGCAGCTCTTCTAAGCCAAATATGCACAACCATGTGTCATGGATGGCCGAGAATCTACAGGTTTTCCCTCTAACAAAAGGCTATACCAGGTTATTTCATTTCATATTTTATATGCACAGCATACCATCAAAGAGGGATCACATAATCAGTGAAATCACATGGTATAGTGAGAGGTTGGAAAGAAAACCTGCAAACTCTTGGCCATCCATGGCATAAGATTGCTTATCCCTGCTACAGGCCTTCAACAGTAGGTAAAACACAGACATGCACACACAGACAATGAAGCTCATCCCTCTGTGAGTGTCTGTGGGGAGAAGGCAGATGAGAGCACAGTCAGAGTATTTTTATCATGTTCAGCCCCTTGGGGTAGAGGGACACATCACTCTGTATTTCATTTGCATCAGTGTATGCGTGTGTTGGGTAGATGTCGTCACTCTCTCTCACAAAAAGTCCTTTATCGGGGCAGGAAATGCCCGAGGATAATATCCAGCAGTAGAGGCAGGCAACAATCTGAAGATTACTGTAAACTCCTTGCCCACTCTATAGACCTGTCGGTTATACAATCACATGACTCAGTGCTACAGCAGCTGTTACTAAACTGTTAATCGCGGCTGTAGTGATGTCATGTCTACACCGGTTTATTAATATGACCGGCTAAATCATGTTCCCGATACT
>OMKZ01033198.1:0-11772 GCA_900302535.1 Neoniphon sammara | reverse complement strand
AAACACGATTGCCTCCCGCCTGGCAGGTCTATTACACAACTACGCGGCAACGCAGATCTAGATAGAGCGCTGCAAAGGACTTAGTTAATAGACAGTAGGCTATAGACTGCTGGACTGTTCCTTTTGGAAAAATGACGACACCGGGATTGACATCATCAGCCAGAAGTCCCGTCACCCCCCTTATTCAACACGCCTTGTAGTCTACTGTTATAATAGAGATTGTGTGGTTTTCTCATATAGTTGAAGAAAAGCTGATACAGGAGGTGTTGAAGAGTCCATATGGGGTGAGGTGGTGTTAAAGAGATGTGGAGACAGGTGAGACACCTGACATTTCTGGCCAAAAAACAAAAAAACAGCAGTGCAGGCAGCTTGGACTAGGACTTGATCTCAGGGTAAAACTCTATAGCCTCCTTTCCTGTCTTGCAACCATTGTTTGTAGAGGAGGAGTATGCCAGTGTGAGCCAAGGCTGATACTGTTACCACATGCTAAACCCTGCAGCCTGGCCCAGTGCCTTTCCTTCAGCTTGTCCCTTTTTTGTCTCAAACAATTGAAAACACTCTTGGGTGACTGTGCTCAGGTAGGTACATGTGACGGCTGCACTGCCAACACTGTGCACTGAATAATCCCAAATGCAAATGTGAGCTCACTGCATACTCTGTTTGTTTACCTGTACTGTGCAGGTAACTGTGTCACTCTGGATCATTTTTTCTCTCTATCCTTCCCGGTATCTGTCACATTCATCAGATTGTCTGCACAGTAATGCTGATTTCAAGAGACAAAAATAACCTGTGCAGCTCAGAGGATTGTCCTAATGCCATTACATTACTACTGAGCCAGCAGGAGACAGACTGAGTGGGTTTGGACAGTTGGGAGAGAGGACAGGGAGAGCATGATCACTTGGTGATTAGATTATTATGCATAGATTGCATAATGCATTACTATTGTCATTATTAAGAATAGGGGAATTGTTAGTATTATTAAACAGACTCAATTAGAAAGTGTCAGAAAGAGTCAGTGTTCATTTGACACAGGGAAGTATTTGGAAGAAATGCAACTGGATCTACGTTTCCCTCATATGCCTTGACATTAGAAAATGTAACCACCAACTGAGACAAATAACTAAGCCTCAGATTACTGGCACTTGCACTGAGCTAATGTATTAATTCTGTTGCGCATGTGTGGGTAACATGCAGCTCCTCTGTACTGTACATGTGCTAAGTGTAATGTTTATAGTGCAATTTAAGTGTTATCCTTCTATGATCCCCTTGTGAAAAGATTACTGTAATCTGCTGTACTAGTGGGGGGTCTGAATTTTTTTTTCCCTCATGAGTCACCTAGCATAGGTGTCCTGTCTTCTCGCCTGTAGAAAAGGAAGAGTTAAACATGTGTTTCAGTGTGAACACACACAGATGCTGATGACAAGGCAGTGGGCTCCTCAGGGAGAGATCCAGAGAGTGATAGACATACAGTATTGTGCAAAAAGGGAGAGAAGGACAGATGGACAGATATGCAGACGAACCGAAGAGAATCCTGCCTCGGATGTCCAAAAAGAATCACACTTGGAGCAGGAATTAAAACATGTTGGATGGAAAAAAAAAAAAGTTAAATGTCCTCAGAAAACAGGGGAAAGTTCTCTGGGAATTAATATAAACTAAAACCAGACATGGTGCATTTGCTGTCCCGTCAGAAACATTTAGAACCATACATACTGTGGGTTTTTGTACCATCTCGGTCCAGGAATGCAGATACATTCCACTTTGTGATTAGAATTGATCCTGGTAAGGGCGCTGAAATTTAACACTGGAGCGGAGGGAACTGTTCCCTTCCTCCAAGTCAAGCTGGCATATAAGCGTCATCACAGCTAGCCAAGCAGGGGTCCTATTAGACTGTGCAAAGTATTAATTTTCTCTATGAAATAAGCTTCTTTCATTAAGAACAGCCAAGGCCTTCATATGCTAATGTCCATCCACACAGATATGAGTCAGAGGCGCTTTAGCTCTGAAATACCTCCACCAGTGCCGTGCTCTCTTACTCTTTCCTTCCCCCCCACACTCTCTGGTTGTCCAGACACTAAAGGATAATCACCCCAACTGTGGGCCCCCAAGTCAGACTCCCATGTGGGTCTGTCTGTCTCTATCCCACAGCCTCCTGCCTCTGCATCCACCAGCTTTGGGTTTCATCGTAGGTAAGGGAAATCAACACCAAATCAACACCATGTCTGTCGATTTGTCCATCTTAGGCATTGTAACAGATACTAATGTATGTCACATCTGTTTCCATTCAGTAAAAATAACACCCATCACTTTTATTAGTAGACAAAGGAATTGCATGAGACTATCAGACCATTTTTGGTCTTTGGTCTGATGTCTGTGTGGAACATCAGACGTGGGAGAGAAAGCTGCACAGTCCAGATATGAGAAACATAATGAAAGAAGGCCCTGAAATTACTGTTTCCAAAGTTTACCCCCTTGACATAAATGGTAGCTTTATACATAAAGAGTCTGAGTGCACTACTAAGAACAGTTGTCTCATCATTTATCAAAAAAACGAATACGTTTTGGTCAAATTATATTTCTCAAACAAGATTACATTTCTTTCCACTAATATAAGTTAAAAAGTTGTTAGTATTTACTGAAAGTAAAAAAAAAAAATTCTCAATATTTGACATGTCCGCCATTTACTTTTGCATAATAGCATGGTATTTCTCTTTGGCCAATGTGTAGTTGATCCTGTACAAGTCACCAACTCCAGAACAGACACAACATCCCTATAAATGGACTTGTTCTTTCCACCTCCGTGTCTGAATGTAGGTTGTATGCACAAGTTGTACTAACCTCTAAAATATTGTATTGTTTTATTAAATAATTTAAACTAACTATCCTTGGTAGTGGACTTGTGGACTGTACTGTGTCCCCTCTACTTTAACTCCCCCACCACACAGCCAACCCTGCTGTGATCCTGAGACAAACACAACCTTGCAGCTGCACATCTGTATGTTGATAGGGGCCTGAGGCTCCAGCAGGGGCCAACGCCCCCTACTGCCTCTAGGGAGTATTGAAGTTCCCACAGAGGAAGCACACACTCTGAAAGAGAAGTCTTTTCAATAGAAGTATTCCCGAGGGCATGACACAAGCTGGAGCCCATCTCTTACATAATAAACAGGCCACTGTGGAGTTGTTTTGGTCTTTGCGTGTCTGCTTGTGTGCGCATGTGTGCATGCTACGGACTCGCTCTTTCTTTAGAATGATGATGTCCCCTCCTCCAATTTCTCTCCTATCCTTCCCTTTTTTTCATTCTTCCACCTCTATTTTTATCTGCCAGCCTTTCTTGATCTCCCTAACTCTGCCCTGGAGCTGGCCCCCAGCTTCTGGCCAACTCAACTGGAGTGGGGATGAAAGCTGACTCACATATTCATTAACACGCATGGCTGCATGCAGTCCCGCAAATAAACAACATCTAAGGATGAGTGACATGCACACACAGTCCCACACACACAAACACAAACAGTGATGCAACAGCTACGTGCATCATGCACCTGCTCGCACATAAGTGCAATTAGGCCTACATGTCAGAACACATACACATATTATCTCTCAAAATTAAGAGCAAGAAAGAGCCTTGGTAGCCATATATGTTGTCCCCACATTTTTAGAGTAATTTGTATTTTATAGCTAACAGTGAACCAAAACACTAGTGAGAGACAGGCACTTCCATCACCAGGAGGGACAGCAGTCACACACAAGAAGACATATTCATGTTGTCACCAGAGACGGTCACAGCAACCCTGAGCAGTGAGGGCAGATAACTGCAATCCCTGCTATAAAAAGACTAGCTGACACAGTCAAGTAATGCCTATAGATAAACATACAGACACCATGGCACTTCACAGCTGCCCAGCCAAGACTACACATTTTATGATCCCACAAACAGAAATAATATTTTGATGTATGAACTGTACTAAAAAAAGCACACCACTACACATTGGAATTCTGTGCCCATTTAGACGCACAATCCAACTCTATTCTGTGTATAAAACATGCACGGAAACCAAGGGGCTTGTGAGAAGTGATTCAACCTCGGAAATGGAGCATTTTGTTCTCAAATATTAAAAAATACTGCCTAAAGCAACTTGCCATCCACGTGATTACTGTCTTACAAAGCAGTATCTCCCTATCCTATTGCCATCTAGAGGCCACTTATTGCAACTATAACTGCTTTTTGCAGGAAGCGCCAATATGTCAGTAAGGCCTTAACCAGACTTAGGAAACATTTATAATAAAGGCCAATGTAATGGGAATATTTGGTCTCAAAACATAAACACTGAATAACAGTACATAAGCTATTTTATTTTTATTTAAAAAAAAAACATGAGTATGCTCAATTTTGCAGTAGTGAGCTTTGATTTCATTGGAAAAACAGGCATAGGACAAAAGGGCTCAAATCTTCAGAGGAAATAAACATTTACATGGAGAAACTGTTAAGATGCAGTCAGAAAATGTAGGAACATGAGCACATATGATCATTTTCATGGCAATTTTGTGCTTTGTGCTACAAGGTCACAGCAAATTTAATTTTTAATCTAGATTGCCTGTTCACATACAGTGCGACTTATGACAGGTTTTTTTTTCTCAAAACAAGCACCATAAAGTAACTCAAGATAAGAAATTGTATAAAAGTGTAGAAAATGGAGACATTCAGTGTTTTAACATGAGGTGTTGAATTAAGATGTCTATTTAGCTCACGCCATCCCTTCATCCTTAACAGACATCTTTGCTTTGCTGTGACGTCCTGACTTGGTTTTTGCATCCTTCACAGTTACATTTTCTTCCGTCTTAATTTTCGCCTTCTTGCTCACTGCCTTCTTTTCCACATCTTCCTCCCCCTTCTGTTGCTTCAGAGCAGGCATTTCTTTCAGCTTTTGGAACTTCTTGAGGTCGGCGCAGAACAAAACCTACAACAGGGAGAGATTTGATTATGATGGACAGGTTGTACAAGGACATGACAGAATGTGACCATCAGATCTTGATGTGTAACACTCACAGAGTGCGCCCAACCTGCATAGGGACCCCACAGTTGTCTGAAAAAATCCCCTGTGTATAAACATAACACATTTAGTATAATAAGAATTTAAAGATAGCAGAGAGCCATAATTCAATGTTCGCAGCCTACTGATGATGTGGATGAATTCTCACCAATATCTCGGTGAACTTTGTCAGTGATGCTCTTTTGTCCATTGCCAGCAGTGTATTTGTAGTCTCGTTTGGCAATCTGCCACACATGTGTGTCTATGGGCACGGCCTCTGCCTTATCCAGGGACATCAGACACACACAGTCCGCCACCTACCAGGAGAGAGAAAGGCACAACTCTGACACTTTATCAGCTATCACACGACGTGTATTGGACTGGCCTCTTTTACGTGATAATTAGCATTTCACCTTGCATGCCCTCTGCCCATAAATACAAAGAAAACCATGCATGTAGTCTGTAATCAATGCAACAGGGAAACTTGGTCCCTTACCTGGTTCTTACCTTGGTTCCCACACCAGGGAGAGTACGCAGAGCATCACGGGCCTGCAGGTATGGGACCCTCCGTAGACCCTGAAGCCACTGGGGCCCATGAGTGTCCAAAATCTGCTTGGCACTCTGCTGCAGGAAGCGAGCCCTGTATCCAAAACCCAGATCCCTCAGACGTGCCTCTATGCTGCTGTCTGCCAAGCACAGTGTAAAAAGCTATTTTTCCAGATCTTTTTTTTTTTTGACTGGAATTAGAAATTTTGGACAGTATGCATTGTGATTACATAAAATGTGAATCTATATATGTATTGCAACAGAATGTCTTGGCTTATTTTTTCCCAACTAATCACAAACATTTCAAGGCATAGAAAATATTTTGCCCTTACTCTTCTAGACTTGTCAGTATTCTACAGTATTGAATCATCTTTTTGTCCAGCAAATAACAATAAAAAAGCCTTATTTGGCAAAGAGGATGTGAAATGAATGTGAAGCAGCATGTGAAAGAAGAACTAAGTGCACGCACATAAAAACAAAACAGACTGATTAAAAAACAAAGAACCACCTGCAAGAGCAGACAATGAAGGAAAGTCATAGTAGCTGGTTTGATCTAGCTGGCCCAGTGGGGTGCCCAGAGACTGGCACAGCCTCTCCACCATGCCCTGGATACGAGAGATATGGTTGTTGGATGTGCAAATAAACGAAAACAGGCATTCAGTGGGGTCCTGGCGCAGCATTCGCACACCTGGGGAAAAAGAACACAACGCATTTCAGACGCATTTCACACATCAAATATTGAGTCAGTCATTACTTAAGTGTGTATTTAAGTAATTGTATGCAACCAACAAAATCATGCAAACACTAACCAGTGAAGATGTTGGCAGTATGCTTGAAGTGGGGGTCTGCTGCTCCCCATTCTCTGTACAGATCCCCCAGATTTACATTCAGCTGGAAATAATCCCTCAGCATCGCTTCCTCATTCGTCTCCTGTTTGAGGGTCACTGCCACTGGCTCTTCCTCCTGTTTCAGATCACTTTTAAGTCTCTTTTCTGACTTGTTTGGCCCCTGGAGTGAAACACTGGCTCTCCTCTTCCTGCCACCCCCCTCCTCCTGCACATCTTGGTTATTGTATACGTAGTACCACAGAGTGTCATCAGTCTGGGTCAGAGTCCACACTCGTCCTCCCATCACTCCAGTCCAGTGGCCATCTGCAGTCTCTCTCCAGCTGTGGGGTGTGATATGTGTTAGTGCAAAGACAGAGGTAAATCTGTGCTGTAGTATAGCAAAGCCCTGAAGTCCTTTTGTTGCTCATGATGACCGCGTTATCAGTCCTGACGACCTACCGGAAGGTCTGTCCGCAGCCAAGAGTCAGATCCAGACGCAGCTCTGACATGCTGCAGGCCAGAGAGCTCCACAACTTGGTCCCCGATGACAGCACCGCATGTTTGGCCATTGCTATGATGATGCCCTACTGCAGTCAGGGATTAAACGACCCACTTACAGACTCGATAAACTGTACTGTTGATATAAAAATCATTGAAAAAATCCAACTCTAGACCACTATCCAGAATATATGCACGTACTAATGAAAGGACACAACTTCATCTTCTATCGTGTGTTTACAGTCAGTGTTAGGCACATAAATCTGATGGGCTTCAAAAACTTTCACAGAGTTTTTTAGATCCTGTGCGATGATGGCCAAAAAAACTCACAGCGCGTTTCAAAACTCTTTATTTCAAACGAGGAAGATGTTCTATAAAGTGCACAGTTTAGCTGTATTGGACTAACTTTGTCCCCACAAACGATTTCAAATTGATTACAGGTATAATTTAACGTTAACGCTAATCCGAAACGGCGAAATCTTAATCTGATGCAACATTACTGAGATTCCGGTAACCCCTCCCTTACTGATGTCAACATAAGTGCTCATTGGCTGCTTCAGTCATAGTAGGCGGTCACTTCAATCAAGCTCGGATTGGATTGGTCGATGTTACCCGTACGCGCCGCGTCTGATTGGTTCATATTTGTGCTCATCATTTTTTACCTCGAGGTGTACAGGAAGTTAGCCCCTCTGTGAAAAAGTGTTTAGTAGCGTGTCCTGCTGGCTCCGGTCTGGCCGGTGAATATTGTGGAAAAATGGCGGATACGTTGACACTTTTCACTTCCATTGGGCTTAGTGAGCAGAAAGCGAAAGAAACGTTGAAAAATGAAGCACTGAGCTCTGCCCTCAAGGACGCAGTTGCCCAGGTACGACCTAACCGGAAAAACTCAGTGAGGAAAGCTGTAAACTATAATTGAGTGTCTCTTTCTAAGCTAACTTGCTAAATCACTCCCCTCTTTTTCTACTCATGCTTTTTCTAATGGTGCTCTATCCAGACCTGTTTAGACCTGTTATCTGGCCAGACTGTATAACACACAACTATCTGGCAAGACCACTGCTGCCAGTGTGATTATAGAGTCTGTTCTGCTTTGGAAAGTTTCAGCTTCACATTCCATAAACTCCTTGAAGACCACCCTGCCTGTCAAGCTTTTTAAATTGGACCTTGTCTATTGTGTTTGCTATAACAGTCTCAGTTGCATCTTGAAGGACAAGGTTATATCTGTAACATAATCAATTCTAGTCTCTTGCCACTTGTTTCATCAGGCCCAGCGTGTCAATGGGACATCAGGAGTGGATAAAGCCATGGGTACATTGCTGTATAGCATGGCCTCTCGCCTCAAAGACACCAAACGCCTGACCTTCCTGTCAGACCACATTGCCCAGCGCAAGATCTGCACAGAGCTACAGCTGGCAGGTAATTCCTTTTGACATGCACTACCTGTCTGATTATAGTATGAATAAATGAATGAAGTATAGGAATGATCTGAGTTATGACAAAAAAGAAACATATTTAATAAACATTACACACTGGAGTATCTTTGGAATCTATTGATTAGACAATAGCTCAGTTTTAATTTCCCATAAAAATAATTTATAACATTGAGCTTTTTCTGACATATACTGTCAGAAGAGGCAGACACATAGTGTCACATGACACTGAGTGATGACATACTGTGATGACATACTGTCATCACTCAGATTGATCATTAAATAGTAGCAGTAGTAGAACTTAATTGATCTTGGTGGGGAAATTGGGTTACAGTGTAACCATGTTGTTTTACGGCACAGTAAAACACAATAACATATAAACACAGATACACACAAAAAATTGCACTGGTGGCCGTCACGGTATGATATGCTAAGACAGCATAAAAACTTGAAATTTAGTCCAGAACCAGCTGGACTAAGTGTAATAGTTTTTGTTTGGTTATACCTTGAGGGATTAAAGACTGTTCCAATTTTCTTATCTGCCAGTAATGAAAACTTTCTGCCTGTATCAAGTAAAACAAAGTCTGCAGTCAAGAGGTGGCTGTGGTCAGAATATTCTTTGCATTGCCAAGGGCCCTTCTCTTAAAAATACGATCCAGACCTAACTGGTTTAGGTGGATTGACTGACTTTGACTCAGGAAGTCCAACAGCCACAATTTCAGGCTGCTATCAAGGGAGACAGTGTCTGAGCTAGAATCTGGGGTTGGATTGTAGTAAAAGCAGAAGTAAAATCTACAACAAAAATCTTTGCATGTGTCTTGTCTTTCTCCATGTGTGTATATATTAATTTCAGCAGTAAGGATAGCATCATCAACCCCCCTGCTGGGCTGATAGGAAAACTGCATTGGATCTAAGTGCCTTCGTCCTGAATTGTGGATGGAAGTATTTAACCAGTCTTTCAAAACTTTTCATCAGTAGGGATGTCACAGCAAAAGGGTGTTTTAAAACATTTGCGCGGGTGTTTTCTGGGTCTGGATGTTTAGGGACTTTAAAACAAACAAACCTTTACAAGTGATGTCATAGTATTTCATCAGTTTTCAGATCCACTTACCCACCTCTGCCCATGCACAGATATACACACTCGCTCACACATTCTTACACCCCATGTGTTTCAACTTTCTCTGCCTCATTAGCTGCACTGGACTTTGTGAAGGCCCATCCTCACGACCCCATCAACCAGAAGGAGTTTGAAGAGGCATGTGGAGTCGGCATTGTGATAACACCAGAGCAGATCGAAGATGCAGTAAGGACATGAGTTTGGAAATATGCTTTTCCAAGTCATTATTGTTTGGTGGGTGTGGTGTTTATTGGCTGTGGCGTGTTCACTGATAGCGCCTTGTTTGCAGGTTGAGTCTGTGATCAAGAAACACAAGGAACAGCTGCTAAAGGAGCGGTACCGCTTTAACATGGGACTGCTGATGGGTACGATCTCAGACTTGTTTGGAAAAATAATCTCCTTCAGTCCTTCAGTCACACAGACAATGTTAAAGTATTAGAGAAAGACAACATCTCACTGAGTTTTTATGCCTCTTACAGGAGAGGCGCGCACTGCTCTGAAGTGGGCTGATGGGAAGATCGTCAAAAATGAGGTTGACATGCAGGTGGGTTTCAGAGACAAGCAGGAAAAGCCCAATGAATTCATTGTGGTGATTTCTACCTGTCACTGTGGGGGGGTAGAAGGTGTTTACTGTCTGTGCATAACCCCAACTCTGGCTTTGTGCTCATAGGTCCTACACCTCTTGGGCCCCAAGACAGAGGCAGACCTGGAGAAGAAGCCTAAGGTAACTCCTCACAAATGAATCACTGCAACAGGAAATACATGAAATACAACTTGATATACATGCATACATTATTACATCAGTGGTTAACATCTCATCTCCTCCCTGCAGCCTCAGAAGGCCAAAGTCCCTGAGAATGAGGTGAAGTCGAAGAAAGAGGAGGTGGCATTGAACGGTAAGGTCCAGTGGATCTGGATGACAGAGGAGAGTGACAGTCACTATTTGGACAAGAACGTGTGTCAGATGGTATGTTTTAATAATCTTGCGTGTATTTGTTGTTAAGGTGAAATGAACCTTGAGGGAAAGTCTCTGATGGAGCAGCTGAGAGGAGAGGCACTCAAATTTCATAAACCAGGTGAGAATGAACCACCGGAACAGTTGGATGCATTAGCATTTCTCTCATTTGCTCTTCTCCATACACCAGCTACAGTGGTTTAAGTGATTAATTGCAATAAGTCTGTTGAATTTCACCCCTGTGTTCTCTTCACAGGAGAGAACTATAAGACTGAGGGCTATGTGGTGACACCCAACACCATGAACTTGCTTAAAAAGCACCTGGAGATCACTGGTGGACAGGTAAAAAAAATAAAGATCAAGTGTTAACTTTTGGAAAAGAAACATGCTGGGAATAAAAATGCTGCTCATCACCTGTACTGATTTGTCCATTTCACATTTTTTAAAAACTCCTTTAGATACGCACTCGTTTTCCTCCTGAGCCCAATGGTATTCTTCACATCGGACATGCCAAAGCTATCAACTTCAACTTTGGATATGCAAAGGTACAAGTCTTGGCTTTCTCGCAGAGAAACAAACAAGTTGCAAACCGCTACATTGTCTCTGCCGCAGCTGTCTTCTTTAAACCTGCCTCTGTCTATAGGCCAACAATGGAATTTGTTTCCTGCGGTATGATGACACAAACCCAGAGAAGGAGGAGGAGAAATACTTCACTGCCATCAAGGAGATGGTGGAGTGGCTTGGTGAGTTTGAGTCTGTTGAGCTATACTGTTCTCATGTGTAAGCTTGAGGATAGAGGATAGTTCCTCACCAGTGTTACTGTGTCACACAGGCTACAAACCTTATGCCATCACTCACGCATCAGACAACTTCCAGAAACTCTATGACCTTGCCGTGGATCTCATTCGCAGGTGAGTGTGAGAATTAGGTGTAGATGTTGGTTAAAGTGCATAATGTGGGTAGATGACTTTACAGTTCTGTTGTTTGTGTCCTCTCTCAGGGGTCATGCCTATGTGTGCCACCAAAAGGGGGAGGAACTGAAGGGCCACAACGTACCGCCATCACCGTGGAGAGACCGTCCTGTTGAAGAGTCACTGGTTTTGTTTGAGAGGATGAAGAAGGGCCTGTTTGCTGAGGGCGAGGCTACGCTCAGGATGAAGATGGTCATGGAGGACGGGAAGATGGACCCGGTGGCGTACCGAATCAAATACACACCACATCATCGAACAGGAGATGAATGGTATGAAAGCATGAATAATGGCACACATATGCATGTTATGTCATGTATATATATATATATATGTGTGTGTGTGTGTGTGTGTGTGTATGTATGTATGTATGTATGTATATATAATTTTTTTTTTTTTTTAAAATGAAC
>OMKZ01033192.1:0-29480 GCA_900302535.1 Neoniphon sammara | reverse complement strand
GGCAGGGATGTGACAGTCAGTGTAGAGTGGGACGGGGCTAACAGCTGTTCTGGGGGAAAGGAGGGTCTCATGCCTTGAATGTTTGACATCAGTGTAAACTACAACAGACACTTCTCTCCCCGCCCCCATGAGCATCCACAGGAGAACAAACAAACATACACAGATACATGCAAGCACATACACACACAAGCATACACCCACAATGCAGCTCACGTAATTTGTTGACCATGAAGGGTTAGTCTAGTGTAATGCTGGATAAGCAATTCAGGTAAAGCTGTAAATCCAGTAATAGCTGGTTTACACACGAAGCTCTGTACATGTGAAACCATCACAATTATTGATGTTATGTACTACGTTTGACTGTGATCTTGGTCATTAGTAACAGTCACTCATTACAGACCCCTTTGTCAGGTGAGATCACTCCGGATGATGACCGAGGGCCATGTCATTACATTTCAACGCTAGTCACAACCCCACACAGTGACTCTCAGCAGTTTTGCAATAAAAAAATTCTGCTTAAACCTCAACACTGACACCAAGTAAGATGATCTTGCATCAATTATTCATGCCATTGGAAAAGAAAAACAGTGTTGACAAGGGAATTCATGATGGAAAATTGGCAGCCATGGCCGAAAATATATCTAATTCATGGGATGAATTCTAGATGACAGACAAGAAGGGGCTGGAGGAAGGGTCACGTCTGACAGCCAGACCTTTCTTCTAGCCATCCCAAGCTGTCAGACAGACACACAGACACACCAGCCTGTGCCTTTAACATTCAATCTCACAGCACACCAAGGGGTTTACTATAAAACCACAACAACTTATTAAATAAATCGATGTTCTGCTTTTAGCGAGCCATTATACGACGTGAGACAGACAGAGGAAACACAAGGTAATGGTTGAGCCTTTCTCTTCCTCTGTGTGCTGTCTGTCTTGCATTGCTAGCTCGTATGCCAGCCGGCTATCACATCCTCTACTAGCATAAAATGAGCTGGGTGGCACAGCATTTTGCTTCCGTGTCTGTTTCTTGTCTCTGTGCTCTTTACTTTTATTATAAACGGAAATCAGACTTGGGGGAACTACTTGGTTAATCAACACCGGTGGCTAGACAGCTGAGATGAATAGCTAGCTTGAAATGTGCTGTAGCATCCCCCGTCACCCCTCCTTACCTTCAGACAGCTCCAAATCCAACTCCGCCAGTTGGTCTCTAACCTCTTTTGGTAGGGCGGACAAATCCACGCCACGGTCTGCCATGACTTAGGAGATAAACACAAGTGTACTGTGACTGAAAAGAAACCGGGCTATTGTAAAAAACACCCCTCCCTCAAGACACAAAACAAGCATCAGTGTGGGAGAGACAATCCATTCGCACGACTGGCCCCTCCGCCATAATGGGAAAAACTCACCAACGGCAATGAGCGGTCACGTGACATCATTTACCTCGCCTGTACATTAATTCACTGCATCCAGTCAAAAGCCCAAAGCTGTTGCTCCCTCTTGCGTTGCAGGCACAAACACACATCCTTCATTGCTAATCACAATATTATAAAGCAAGAATATTAGCTCGGAGGTTCTAAAGCTTTCTCATGTCATGGATCCCAAAATAGGCATACAACAGAACCCCGCTTTAATATCCCCTCCTTTATCCCAAAGAAGAGTTTTCTTTGTTATGATTTTTTCCAGAATTGCATATTGCGACCAACGTGAGGTACAAGTATACAGTGAAAGCGATGAAGAAAATTCCTCTTCCTCTGCCTGGGGATCCCATGGAACCCATTCAAGGACCCCAAGAGGTCCCCAAACCCCATGTTGGGAACCAGCTTGTTGTTTTAACCGGGGGGAGCCGGTTCATAGAGGATAATGAGGATGATCCCACACATTTTTCAAACGTTTTCTTCAAAAAGTTAGGTTGTTTAGTCTTGAGAGCTGTAGACTAAGTAGACATTCATTTCACATTTTTACCAAACCCTGTCCTAAACTTTGTTGCAGTTGCATTTAGCAGACGCTTTTATCCAAAGCGGCGTACACGAGATTTCAATACAACACAAGCAAAGTACTTTGTGTCACCAGCCTCCACTGGTGACGTCTATGTGAGATAAACAATTCATCTTCATAAAGAGTTTTCCATATTTGTTGTTTCAGATCTAAGCTGTAAACACAAATTAGAAAAAAAGCTTAGAATATTCATTAAGATGTAGTTTCTTTAATTAAAACTGCAGCACTGTAAGTGTTCATAGTATTCCACTTGGACATGCATGGAAAAGTAAATATATTCATATAGTACAGATATGTACAGTACAAGGACAATTTTTGAAATCATCAGTCCAACAATGGGAGTGTGAAAAACCATTAAAACACTATGAGCAACTTTCACTTTGTTGCGTTCTCATGAAATCACTCTTTTCATAACAACTGTAGTTAACCTCAATGTCAAAGACTGTAATTATTATTTGACCAATTAAAAAATAACTTAGACGAGGACAGTCAAAAGGCATGACAATTCATCATAGAAAATAAAACAAAGGGGCAGGCCTTTTTTTAAACAGGACTAATGACATTATTCTTTTGAGAAAATACGAAATTGATGTGTTAAACAAATTAAATTCTATATTCATCAGTACAATGAGATAGAAGCATTATGACAGCAAGTTGTATAGTGCTGAAAATAGCACACAACAAAAGAAGAAGAAAAAGTGCCAATGACAATTACTAACATGAAAGCTGAATATAGTTTGAATTTTCATTTCATATGAACAATCGTCTATACGGGACTGCCAGCCAAATATAGTGCCAGCACACAAGTACAATGCCAGGGTCACCATTGGGACTGTAGGACAAGAGGTTCAGTCAATTGTGAGTTGTTAATGAGTTGCTGAACAAATTCCCAATCATGTATACAGTACAGATACAAGAAAAATAATGCAATATTCTGACACCACTGAAAGAGACTTTGTGCCAAGAGAACAAGAAGTCTGCAGAAAATTAAAATGAACAGAAATACAAAGCAATAATAAACTTGCATCATTTTAGTGCATAAAGACATGCCCTTATGTTCATGGACAGGTATCTTATTTATGCAATATTACATATTGCAAATACATGATCATATCAAACAAGAGGGACAGTGATACACAGAACTAAAAAACAAGAAAAGCAAACCCTTTGTTTAGGCGTTTACATAAAAATATCTTGATATCCTGGTAAAACTGGGGAATCCCTGAAGAATTGAAGCTATTCGGAGACAGCCACAGGAACTCTGAATTGTTTTCCCCTCAATGCTTTTACCAGCAAAGATGTCTTTGCGACATCTCTCCACCAGATGACAGGCAAGTATTTTATCACTTTATATCACCGACACGGGCTGAAGGGCAATTTAGCCCTGATTTAAAAAGGAATCTTCAACAGAGTCTGTCTTCTGTTCCTCATTGTGATGGCTATTCATTTGGTAAAACCAAATTAAGACATGGATGTTTTTCTAAGGCTCCACTGTTTTTCACACTTGTAAATATATATTTGAATGGGGATGTCAGAGGCACTAATGTGATTTTAAGGCAAAATTATGAGACGTGTGTGAGTGTGTATAAGTGCAAGTAACAAGAATTGATATACTGTAGATGGTGTCACTGTGAGCTCTGAACCACAAAGTAACAGTCAGGTTATTTACTTCCTCCCCCAGAACAAGAACCAGTGCGGTCTTTGGAGATTCAGAGATCTGATTTGTTGTCAATATGGCTTAGTTTAAGTTTGGTAAAGAGCAAAGAGACTAAGGGGTTAATCACACTCCAACGAGCAGCAAGGATGTACAATCATCCCGTGAAGAGTGAAAACAACGGTTACAGTAAGCCTAGGACCCACATACAGAAACACAGCCATTAGAATGGTTTCATACCAGATGAAAATGGCATCCACTTAGATGAAAATAAATAGTAAAACAGCCTGTTGAAGAGGAAATGTGAGAATGGGAGAAGTTGAATTCTCTTCAGGCCAGCAAAATACAGTAAAAGATGCTGACTATTACTGAAACTGATTGGAACTGTTTCTACGTTGTCTTGGACAATCTTGTTTTGGTTCTATGGCCCGAGCTGGGATGATGTGCCAATTAAGTTAAAACACAGCTGCACATGTCAAGAACATAACCTAATAGAAAAAGTCACATGCTAACGATCTAGCTATTAGTGTATCAGACCATGAATAAGCAAACTGCTATGTTCTGATGTACATAAATATATACACACAGAGCCACTCACACACAGTTTATACATTTTATCATAAAGGGGTATAAATGAGGTAAGGTTTTTAGGTGCATGTTGAGATTACCTGGAGGTTTGGGCAAATATTTGAGATCTGATCATCTGAATAAATCAAGTCTAGACAACTATTGCATCTTTGGAGCCACGGATGTCTGTGGATGTATGCTGTGTGTGGGTGAGTGTATGAGTACAAAGTTGATTAGTGCAAGGCACTATTCCCTGCTGCAACAGCGAGAAGCCCTGTGTGCTGTGTTTGGTATCTTAATTGATCAAGAATGTTTATGCAACATTTGCGTGTGTGTTTTGAAACCGTGACGATGTGTGGTGCTTGTCCACATGGGGAGTTCATTACGGCAGAACACTCGGAGCGATGCAGTCCTACAGTCCAGTGAAGAGTCATTTTGACTGAGGGTGAGGAGAGATGAGTGAGGAGACAGAGGGGAAAGGGGGGTGGGGGGTTGGAGTCCAGCCCCTGTAGTCTATGGCAAAGTGAACAGGAAGCTCTCTCAATAGTCTCAGTCCATTCCCAGAAGGCTGCTGCTGAGCTCCAGGCCACAGCAAGATGGCTCCACTGGAGGGGAAGGGAGGGGAGAGGGGCAGAGGGAAGGGGAAGAAAAGTGGTTGGGAGTTTGGACTTTTAGAAGCTGTGGTCTCCCCGCTCCTCTCCGACCCCTCTGTGGTGAATGTGAGCCAAGTCTGGGCCATGGTGGCATCGCTCATCATCTGGCAGCAGATTGGGACTGTGCAGCCATAATAACATGGGAGGGTCCACTCTCAGCCCTCTGCTGCTGCTGGCCCATTCCCGCCAGCACAGACATAGCCATAGCCTCGGCTGCCGCCCGTGAGCTCAGGCCGTTGTGCCCTGTCGACGGGCTGGAAGCCAGTGAGCTGTGCTGGATCACTGGGGCAGGGGAGCCCGTGGGCTCTGAGGTGTCCTTCATGCTCTCCTCTGCTGCTGCACAGAAAAAGAAGAAATAATTACAGGATTATGCTAATTCAGGCTTCACATTGCTAAAGCATCTCACTGTCAACCTTCAATGCATTTCATACCTGCCTGACTGATAAGCTGATGAAATCGCATCTGTTGCGGAACAGTAACACTATAGCTGAATTGAATAACGGTATCCATTCTACCATTTAATTCTGTCCAGAATGGATTTAATGAGTGAGAAAATAAAATGTAAGGAATGACCAAGGGAAGAAACATATTATGGACAGCTCACCTAGATAGGCAGTTTTCTTCTGCAGGGTGGTAACAGGGCAGTCTTTGTGGGCCAGCAGCAGCTGCTTCAAATGAGCCACCTCATTCCGCAAAAGAGACACCTCATTCTGACAGGACAGAAAAAGGAGGTTCAGCAATACATACCATGTCAGATACATAAATGCAAAAATAACTGCCAATGCTGCTTCATACGGTATAACACAAACTTTTCCGTGACGTTCCATTACAAACTCAGAGCATATACATAACCTAAAAAATTTGCTTCTCTACTTTGTTAATGTTGTTTTCCAGCTCATAAAAGTAACATGGTAACATGCTAGCATGGTAACAGTCTGATTTCCACTGCAGCAGAGCTAGATGTGGAGAAATGGACATACAATATATAATAACCCCTGAATACTACCATCTAATGCAATAAATGTGCAAAAAAACTGTGAAGTATATTCTGGTGTATTCTCCATTTGTAAAAGTCCCATACACAATGAAATCACCAGACATTATCAAATTCCCTGGCTTTATCTGTCTAGGCTACACCTCAAAATTGCATGATATTCACATTGCACAATTAGTGTGACCAACACAAAGATGGTAGTATATGTACATGCACAGAAGACAGGCCCTGCCTACACCAGTACACAGATGGAAAGAGTACTAAAATATCCTGCTCAAGTAGAACTTGAACTAGACTTGTACCTTGCTGATATTTTACTCAAAGGGGCGTGAAAACCAGGTAGAAAACTTAGGCGTTGCTTGCATCTACTGGTTGAAATTTTTACCTTGCAGCAGTGATGTTAACTGTGCATATTCTGTGGTGCCACATCATTGGTAGGTGTGGGGTGTGGTCACAAATGCAACAGGGCACCCTTATGACTACACTCAACAGTGATAGATGTGGTCAGAAGTGCAGCAGAGTTTAAGCTTTTGCCCCATAGAGGTCAGTGCAACAATGCCTTTCTGCCATAATAGATTTGGGGTTTCATCACATTTTACAGAGTCCACACTTAATCTAAACATAAACTTCTGCTGCCCTGCTCTCTCTGCACTCTGGGCCACACCCAACCAATGAATTCACAGCAGGCATTTTTCACCAGGTGTTAATGGCAAAGTACCCACTGTGACATCACAGGTTGGGCATGACCAGAGGTGAAACATGCCTGAAAGATTCCAGCCCTTGAGAGCAGTGCAGGAGGCACTTTCTGCTACTGATGGTTCACTTTTTAAGCCTATGTAAAATTACCAGTGCAACAATCTACTGAATTAACAGTAAAAACTATCCTGTTTAAAATGTACTCAGAGGAAAAATCACTGAGTTAGGTTTTAGAAAAGAGAACACTGTTAAATATGTTCTGTCTCATGCAATTTTAATAGGATCTATTAGAGTTCAAACTATATTATTTTCATTGGAAAAATATATACTATAATATAAAGTGTCCAAAGTAAAGACAGATTACTCTTCTCTTCTTCTACTTTAACTGTTTACTGTGAATGGCTCCACAATTGTACAGTTTACAGTGGCACAGTTTCTGATGTTTATGGAGAGCCCAAAATTTTGCACTGCATAATATATGTGATTTAATATGTAGCTAAGTACAATACTTCAAAAAATCTTTTAAGTAAGAGTAAAAATACTGACTTCTCACTTTCAGCAACTGGAGCAAACATAATTAGTTACTTCCACCCTTGCTCCAGGACCCACCCAACCTCCACAGACCTATATCCCATCCTCCCCTACCCAAGCCCACTCACCGACAGTGAGACGTTCATGGTGCTGAGCTCCTCAGCCTTCTTCTCCAGGGAGTTGACCCACAGTTTGCGTTTCTGTCTGCAGCGCGAGGCTGCAGCCCGGTTCCTCTCCAGAAAGCGCTGCCTCCGCTCGTCTGGGTCATCCTCTGCTGTTCGCCGCCGACGCCCACCTGTAGGCTGAGCTGGGGATACCTGCAGGGAGAATGGGGTGAAAAAATGAAAAAGAGACAAAGACAGACAGGAGAGGGGAGGGGAAGGGAGGAAAGGAGCAGGAAGAAAAGGGAAGTTTGAGTCATAGTGTCATTATTTTAGTCCAAGTACATCGCAGTCATCTCACAACAGCAAGTACAGCCGCAATTTTCTGTACCTAAACAGTGCGACATTGTCCATATGTATTACATGAAATAGATTTTGGTTCAATTACTTGGTTATTTTTAACTAACCCTGACTTATATATTGGCTCATCACAGATACAATGGTATCAGCTTATATGTTGGCTGATTTGCAAAAAAAGTATATACTGCAGTAAAAAGCACTTTTCAAAACTTTTGAAAAAATATACATATATATATATTCAAAACAATGTTATCTCTAAATAGTTGATACTGCAGACTCCACTGTTTACAATGCTCGGTGTATCATGCAAGGTGGTGTGGTAGCGTTTTACAGCTGAGCAGATGGTGGTGCGGATTGTGTTAATTAGTTAAGAAGTTCATTGTTCAGCTGTAAAATAACCCTCCAGTACATATTTTATTGGTAACTATTTTAACTATTTGATTATCAAATTTGATGATTCCTTGCTACAAATAAGCCTATCAGCCTATATCATATCAGCCCCAAAATTCCATTATTGGTCAGGTTTGAAAAATCCAAATATTCATTGATATTGGACCCAATATTGTCCATGTTTATAGAAAATGCAGTGTACCTGAGGCTGTGCAGGAGACGGAGCATCCGGATGTTGGACTAGCTGCTGGCTCTGCTCCACCCTCTGGGGTACCATGGGACTGCTTCCCATGGCCATGCCCCCCATATTCTGTCCTGATGGACTCTGCTGGGACAGGGCAGCCTTCAGGCGCTACAGGAGAACAATGAAATGAACACTATCAATAATAATAAACATACAAATTAGCACCAAGAGCTAAAAATACCAGAGCCACTATCAATAAGTATAGAAGGAGAAAAACAAAACACAGCCGTTTCTGTGACAAAATAATTCAGTTTTGGCAACTGTAGGAACAGCACTTCAGAGTATTTTTTTTTGCTGTTATCTTTCAAACACCAAAATAGTATAGTAAGAGAGCTCTATGCATACAGACTGTACTGACAAGCTGGCACCATGTTAGTCCACTGAGTCATTTATATCAGCAAACATAACTTAGATTAAAACTTGGATCTTCAAAACACAGAAGGCCAAACTAACCCGCTGATCACACTTTGAATGTTATGTTGTCCAATGAAAGTTCATTCATTTAAACTGATAAAATTCTAGTGCTGGTACATATGAAGTGCTTTGCAATGCAAATGCTGTATTCACTTATTCAACCTGGGTGTTGATTATGCATGTGTAAAACAAATCTGTTCATTCATAGGAATTTGATGTTTTCATGATTAAATCAAAGTTTCAATGAGAATTTACACTGTTACAGGCACATCTAACTAGTAACTACATAGTGCTGTGTTCTGCCTGCAGAACAACCTGAATTCTTTGAGACACAGATTTAACAACATGCTCAAAACGGTCTACATAATAATCCATTGCACCTTATCCCAAAGGTACTGTATTTGGTTGTGATCTGGGGAATATGCAGGCAATTGGAGTAAACAAAAGTAACTGTTATAATGCAGGAACCATCTGGAGATGATGCACGCTTCGTAACATTGGGCATTATCGTGCTGGAAGTAATTATTTGAAAATGGTAACACAGCAGCTTTGAAGAGACACACCTGGTAGACACCAGCATTTAGGTAAGCCGTGGCAGTCAAACGATGCTCAATTGGTACCAAGGGGCCTAATGTGTGCACAGAAAACATTGCCCACACCGTTACACAGCGGCCAGCCTGTGCCACTGACACAAAGCTGGATAGATCCTGTGTTCATGTTGTTTATGCCAAATGTTTATCCTGCTATCAGAATGTTGCAACAGAAAATGTGATTCATCAGACCAGGCAAGGTTTTTCCACTCTTCAATTATCCAGTTTTGGTGATCACATGTCCACTGTAGCTTTATCTTTTTGTTCTTAGCTGACAGGAGTGGAAGTCAGCATGGTCCTCTGCTGCTGTAGCCAAGCCGCCTTAGGGTTCAACATGTCATACAACTCTCTGTAAACTCTAGACACTGTAGTGCATGAGAATCCCAGAGGGGCAGCTGTTTCTGACATGCTGGAACTGGCGCGTCTGGCACCAATGATCATACCACATTCAAAGTTGCTTTAATCATGTATCTGGCCCATTCCAACGTTGAGCAAAACTGAATCTCTCAGCCTTGTCTGGATGCTTTATAATTACAATTTATTTATGCATGACTCACTGCCTGAGGGAGTGAGCTGTTTGCATAAATGCGGAGTATATAATAAAGTGAATATGTAGTATATGTTGTAATGCTATGATCAACAAGTACACATGACCAGTTTCAAATCAATACCGCTGAAACCTTCCACAGAACTCTGCATGTACTGTGTGAAGTACCACAAATGTGTTACAAACTGCGATTGCAGTGTAAGGGTTAAATAAACAAAATAAATAAATAAAAAAAGTAATAAAAAACAGTCATATGATGAACAAACTAAGCCAGGGCAGAAGAAGGCTTGAGGGAAAATGGGGAGACAAAAAGAACAGAACAGATAGAGACAAAAATAGAGAGCGAGAGAGAAAGATAATCTAGTGCTGACCATCTTGGCCTCTGAGTGGATGCTGTAGCCGGAGGGCGAGTTGGAGCCACTGCTGCTACCCCCCAGAGGAGGACCGGGGATCCCAGGAATGTTAGGTACCATGCACATGGGCCGGGCAAGCTGGAGACCAAATAACACACACGCATATTAACAACTGAAACGATCTCCTAAGCTACTAAATTGTAATACTTCATATAGACTGTTAATGTGTCTCACATTTATAACAGAAGGCATCTGTACAGGACCAGGAAGAACAGGCACTGCCTGTCCATTGGGAAGCATCATCATCGGGTAGTGACTGGTTGGAGAGCTGGACAGGCAAACATGAAAGGGGCAGGAGGAACAGGAGGCTCAATCACAGTTGTATAAATGACTTGATATAAATCTTGATATAAATGATATTAGAGAAGGTCATTAGGGCTGTGGCAATAACCACAATATTGCAATACCGTGCTACTGACAAGCCAACCACAGGGGATGGAAAGCAACCCCCACAACCGCAACTCTGGTTTTACACTTCAATCATGTGTGTATTAAATGTTAAATAAATTCATAATGAAAACAAGAGTTAAGCTTAAAAGATTTATCCCTAACAATGTGCTGTATTTATTTTTGTTTGACAATTTATATCTAGCCTGGGCTATAACCTAGGCTTTTTTTAATAATATACCTAATAATAACCTGAAAATAAAGCCTATTTAACATCAGGATAAATAAAATTGCTAATATCGCAAACCGCACTGCTGAGCCACCCTAAATCATTGCAGGGTTAATTCCTTCACCGCGACAGCCCTATGTAAGATAGCAACTTTCCCCATCAGTGAAATGGAGGAACATCAATATTATTGTAAAGAGATCTCCAGAAAGCTTTACTCACCCAAGAGTGCGATTAGAGGGTGGTGCCTGTGTGATGACAGAGGTTGGTGAGGGCATGGTAGGATGAAGGGCATCAAAGCCTAGGTGGAGTGGGAGGGAACCTGGACGCACAATGGTAGGGGTGGGGGCTGAACTCCTGGGTGGTGTGTCCTAAGGAATTAGGGATGTGCTCAGTCAGGCAAAACAGTTAGAGTATAGTAGGTAAGTGTTCAAAACATGGACACATTTCTGCTGTTCTGACATCCCATGCGTTCAAATTTCTGCCACACAAAATTAAAAGATGGTAGCATGATGCTGTCCTAAGTAGATACAAGATGCATTTACATAATACTGCGCAAATCATGCTGGTATGTATCATCATCATTCCCCCATTATATAAGTGTTCACCCTCCATAAAACTAAAGCCAACCCCTTCTGTCACTTCTCTATCTCCTACCTTTGGCTTCACCAGGGACTCTCTGTTGTTATCTGACATGCTAGAGATGGAGTTGGGGCTGTCTGGTGGTGAGGAGTCCACCTCTACAGGCACCTCCTCTTTCACCTTCACATCTGATGCCGTCTGCAGACTCATGTCCAGAGCGACTGAATTGGGAGCTGGGAGCTGGGAAGGGCAATGAAACCAAGAGTAAGAGCAGGCTGACTTGGTGTAATAACTGCAAAAAGAATCCCCATATTAAAAAAGAATCAGTGATGAGATGTGGTTATAGTCAAACAAATTTTGTTTCCATATTTATCTTTTTTTTTAAACTGCTAGCCTATGGTAAATATGAACTAACCTATATTTGTTTACACTTCACTCAAAATGTGACACTCCCAAGTTAAAGTTCAGTAGACTACGGTTCATACAGCATAAAAAAGGAGGAAATGCATGTTTGGCCGTTGTGTGCAGGAATAAGTCCAAGGCATAAACTCTTCTACTGAACTCTTTTTGACCATCAACTTTTGGAGTACCTTATGGATAGCTAGATCACTTAACGCAAAAAAATAAATAAATAAATAAATAAACGAAATCATACAGAGTCTTAGGGGAAGGGAAATCCCCTCAGCCTACAATGTATACATCATAATGCATGTATGCACACACACGCATAGATCAGCATGCAGACAAATACCACCCTCAGCCTTTCCTTACAGGGTTTTTGGCCCTCTTGTCATCATCCTCTTGCTCTTTGCGAAACTCCTGCTCGAAGGAGCTGGCCAGCTCGTTGAACAGACCAACCTCCTCACAGTTCTTTAGGAAGCGGGTGGGAGTAGGTGTCTGGTCTGGGAAGGGAATGAAAAAATTATTAAACTATTAAAAGAAATCCTTTCACACGTACCATTTAATACCTAAACCCCACTGAGTCATTCAATCATACATTCGTTTTTAGAAAAACAGTGCTGGATAGCACTGACTTTGCAGTAGGCTACAGTCTTCTTCGTTAGATTCTGGGGAGTGGCCCAGTTGCAAAGACATTTAGCTGAAATGTCTCTTACAGAAAGAGTACCTGCAATTATGACAGAGTCAGTCCTGGCTGGTCCAAATTTCAGTGTCATCTCATGCTTGTGTTTGTGTACAGCCAAGTGGTCCTCATTGGTAAACCTCTGGAACAAGTGAATAAGTAAGAGAAGAAGAGAGGAAAGAAAAGTAAAGCACTTGAATTAGGCTACAGGTAACCGTCATCTTGTCCTAGTGAACTGAAGACAGATCGCACCTTAACCCAGATATCAAATTGCACATAACGACAGACCAATGAAATGTAGTCTAGCTTATGTATAATGTACAAGTATCTGATGAAAAACACACACACACACACACACACACACAAAAAAAATAAATAAATACTATATCAAGTGCATATGCAGTTTGCAATACTTTGTGTCTTGCTGTGTCTTAGAAGCCGTACATGGGCCCATTATAGCAGTAGGGTATAGCTTCAAATATATTAGCACATGGTAGACTTAACTGGAAAAGGGGAAAGGGCAAGTATGGCTGAGACCTGAATTAATTTACACAGAATAAAATTCTGAGAAATGGGAAATAGTTGCAAATGTTATGACTGACTGATGAACAGTGTGAAAAATACTGACGTGGAAAACTACCAAAGGCAAATGATTTGACACATCAAACTAGTTGCTCAGATGTAAGTGTAATGTCTATTTACAGAGCAGAGCACTTTTATGTGAAATAAGTGAGTGTGTTAAACAAATGAATGCTGCAAAGTATGTCTCAGTAAAGCTCTACAATAGCCTGTGCATCGTTCCTTCCTATCATTCATCCTTAGTGGAAGCTGCAGTAGGTCTGGCACAGAGCAAATCAGACTTATTGAAGTGCTCCAATAGTCATCCTCTCAGACATGGCACCTCTTCTTTGGAGAAGTGGTGAGGTGAATCAGTCAGAGACGTAGGAGGAATAATCGTGGCTCTGGCACCAGCCTATTCACCGTCCCCTGCAGCCTATTTCAGGCGCCACGTCGCAGTTGCGAATTCAGTCGTGAGAGAGTGAAGTGGAAACATAGTCAAGTGTCAGGGGGATTATTTTTAGCCCCACCAGGCAGCATCACCAATACAACTACATGTCTCACTTGTCTCTTTGCTCTGAACAAGGTGGCTGGGCCTGGGGAGGAAACTAGGAAACTATCTCCAACTAATCTCCATGTATGAGATACTTGCAGCTAGGATTACACTTCCCCACACAGTAAATATTGAGCAGCTTAGAATGGAGGGGGGCTGTTGTTGTTAACTTGGTAAAAGGAAAACCTTGACCAAAGCCAAGAGTCAATCATACTTGTTCTATAATGGGCATGATTCAAAGTTTCCTGGTAGACAACTGTGGCTTGTAAAGGGCACTTAGGGCAGGAATAAAAAAAGACAACATTTGAACATCAAACACTTGTTCAAAATGTAACAGACCTTCAACATCTAAGTGTGCACAAATAAATACCAGCAACAATTTAAAAGACGATAGACATAAAGGCATGTGTAACCTTTTAAAATAAAAGCATATGCAAACACATGCAATACCCCTTCCGCACCGGCCCTGAGCAAGCATTTGTGTCAAATGAGCGTAGGATAGATTTGTTTATCTATACAAGACACAATGCAGAAACATGCACCAGAAAACTCTGAAACATTATATTTTGATGCATAATTTAAATAAACTATCCCTTTAATAAAAATAACTGTAACTTGCACATGGACACCTGGGGGGCATTTCAGAAAGCAGGATTAGCAAGTAATTGGCAAGTAAGCCAGATAGCTTTTAAAAATGTTATGTAATGTCTTCTTAAATTTGTTTATTTTTAGCAAACATCAACAAGCATTACTGAATTGTATCCATACACCTAATATTCAAGTTTTGTTTTACAGGCTCAAATCTGTATCACCAGGATACAGCATAATATTTTTCACAGTTATCTGGCTAACTTTCTAACCCTGTTTTGTAACATGCATTCATGTTACAAAACATGGACGCATGTTTTGTAACCCCTCCCCAGAGTGTCTGATCACAAATAGAAACAGAGCAAATGGCAACGCAGGGCAAAAAAAAACAACACGAGGAGCAGCGTAGGCATGACAATTGATTATGATAAGTGATTCTTTTTTGTGTGACACAGAAACACACACACAGATGTTCCCTTGTGAATGGCCTGGTATAAGTCTAAGAATTATTACAATTTATATGATGTTGCTTAAGCTGGCAAAATGTGTAAATAACAACTCTGATTGTGTTATGATATCAATAACACATGCAAACAGCTAGTCCCATCACACTCTACTATGTTCCCAGACATGTTTACACAACAGTTTGCCACTCAAACAAAGCCAGCCAGAGTGCCAGACTTGAATGTTGAACCAACACCGACATCAACCATCACTTTGCCTAGACAACCATCTATTGTGTTTCCATTCTTTTAACTAACATCTAAATTAATAATGATGTCAGCAAATAAAATATGCAGGGCATTTACATCACAGACACAAGTCAGAGGAGAGTTAAAATGTTAACACTGTCACGGATGGAGTCCCTTGGTGTCCATAAAGTTCTAAGAGGCAAAGAAGGAAACAAATCATCATATATTCATTGGACCAAAGCATGCTGAACTGCTGTACATCACTGTTGTTCAAATGCCAAACCCATGTACAACATATCACTTTTGATCACAGAATGGAAGTGGATGTGAATAACAAATGTTTCTCAACCACATGAATACTGAACGTTCTTCCGCCTATACACAGAAGAGAGGTCATAATTCATCACTAACTTTCAGGATATCACACCCAATTTAACACCATGTCAGACAGCTAACTGAACACGATATCAGACAGAAGATTTCCTGAGTTGAATAATCATGAGTCTTAGAACACGTTTTAATTTGTTATGAGTGTTGCTCATGGTATAAAAGTCACAGTAATATAGTTATAAAAGTTACTGGCATGTAAGCGCACTATTGGCACTCAGCTGAGTCACTCCCGCGGTTCAAACCTGTGTCTGCAGGCGGCAGAAGTCAACAGTGACAGGTTGAAACAATAACCGTTCTCTGATTACTCACTGGAGCTGCCAGTGACTCACTGCTAAAGGAGACAGCATTGTTTCACAAGACAGAGTGCTAGCTAGAGTGCTATCAGTGTGATGTTCATCAGTGTCACATAAATCATAGCCATTTAGCCCATGCTGGCTCTAAGAGGAAGAGCTGGCAAACCATCAGGGTTAACAACTTCATTTATTATGTATCAAGCTACACTCTTACCAGAATGAAGTCCCTTCTCAAGTGCAACAACATATCTTTTTTGTTTGCTTTCAATTTATCTCTTGCTATTTGAGAGAGAAACACACTGAAATAATAAGTAATTTCAGTCAACTTCCTGAGAGCATATACACAAAAGCACCCTCCCCCAACACACACCATCTCACAGGCATACACACACACACACACACACCTGAAATCCAAGACAAGGGAGGAGAGGGCTTACCTGTCCACAGCCAGGAGCATTGCACACAAAAGGTCGGTCGTCCCCCATTTTTGCAAACAGCTTGCAATGTAACTGTGGCAGAGGAGAAGAGGAAAACATTGTTGTGGCTTTTCTTGATTTGTGAATTGGCAAATCCTGAGCACAACAAAGCAGGGATGCTGTGGTTTGTAGTCTTTAGTCGGAGCAGGAAGCAGAATGCTATTTAAAAATAACCCTGGCAAAGAGGAAAACACACACAGAGGCAGCGAGACGAAGTTTCCCTGGTGATACTTCCTTCACACAGGGGGCTTCTGGTTGGCCAATGAGGAGCCGCTTACAAAGAGGACGACAGCTACCGTTTACACAAAGACATCTCTCTCTCTTTCTCCCTCTATCTCTCGTTTTCCTCACTCCCAATCCTTCCCTCTCATCACCACTCCCTCTCTTAACCTCGCCAACAGCCCCCACCTTTTCCTGACAAGTACCCAAGCTCAATCTCTCCCTCTTCCACATTCAGCCGCCTCTCTGTACACAATCTCTGTTTCGATCATCTTCACCTCGTATCTGAGAACTCTCATGTGATTCCACAGCACAAATATCTTGCTATGGCATAATCCTGCTGTCTCTGTTACCATCTCTCACTTCTACTTGCTTTCATGGTCTTTGCCAACTCTCTCGTTTAAGCTTGAATAAAGTAGAAGTCCTGCATGTTCACCGGCTCCATTTTATGTAGATATAAGTGACTGGATGAGTGGGGCATCAAAATCCTCTGTCATTTGGTTGAATTAGCATGGAAAACAAATTGTTATGGTTACTGGTAAATACTTATAAAGCTGCCACTACTATTGCAGGAACTGTAATTAACGAAAATGAGAGATGCTTTAAGGCAACATTAATAAAGCAAAAATACTTGGGACTACTGTGAAAAAGAGGGACAACATGTTATTAACTCTTCTCGTAGGCCTTAGAATAGCAAGACTGGCAAGGCTTTCCACAAAACTACAAACCAAATATTCCCTCTCTTCCCGAGCACATGCTATTGACAAAAGTTAAATATGCACATGCCACTGTTTTGTTTCTCCTCCTCTTGCAACTGGAGCTGAACTGACAAACTAAAGCTGTGCAAGCCTTGCAGCTTCTTTGTCAGCTGTCTCCACGGAGGAACATAACGCTTGCACCCCACAGCTCCCACCTCCACCCCCAAAACTACCCCACCCTCTAGTGCACAGCTGAGCAGCACTCCATGAGAAGGCAAACTGGGAAGTTTAGAAAAATAACTTGCTCATTAAATTTAAATCAGGGAGTGTGACGGGTGGTGGTAGAGTAGGGACATTAAAGTTTTAGCGCTCCCAACTGGCTCAAAGTGACGTCTGGCAGCGATTACACAACTCTGTCCCACCACTGACACAACATGACAGTACACCAACTACCAACATGCATCAAGGTCCTCACTATGTACACAACGAGGACTATTCCAATAAACAAAAGCTACTGATATATTAGTCCAGTTAAATATATAAGCCTTTTCTGTACATAGGCAAGTAACATTAATTAAGGACTTCAAGTGTAATTATTATTGAATCATTAACCATACAGCTGCCTGTTAACCTCCCCTGTACCTACTATATGGGTTGAGGAGCATTTAGCCTAACATTATTGACTGGGACAGATTATTCATTATGTTGGCGAGGGATAAATGTTTGAAAGTTTTCCAGTGTTGAAGTCAGTGTATTTTCCTCCTTCCTCCCTCTGCAGAGGACAGTTGCCCCTGAGCCAACACATGATTCCTTATGCTTTGCACTAGAATAGGACAGTCTATCACGCTGTGAAAGTTGTAATAGAGCCTAGCCATTGTGTCTCTGAGCTCCATGCCTTTATGAGGAAAGGGGCTGCATCTTGTTTGCCTGTAAAAGCTCCGTCCCTCCCCATGCAGATCAAAGAGCCGATGAAGCGGCGCAGTCTGATTTCTTGCAGACCTCCTAGGCTCTGGAGAAAAGCAACAGGCCGGTGCCAGGGCCCTCACAAAGTGCTTCCAATCCACTGAGTCTATTTGGGCAGAGATGTGTCTGCAAACGAGATACTCCATCTAGCTCGTTATACCGAGGGTGTGGACTGCATGGGGAAATGGACACATCTGGCGCGAGAAGGGGAACAGATTTTAGAGTTTACATCTTACTAAAGACATGCTAGACATTAACTAGCCGAGCTGGCGCTGACATGAAATGTGGAATTTGATTTTGTGGGAAGTCCACCATAAATTCCAGATGACAGGACTGGAAAATACCATGTTTTCATAGCTGCCCCAACCAATATCCTAACCTGATGAAAACAGTGTGTTAAGGTCTTTACTTAGCCATTTACCACTTGGCCTTAAGGTAAGACAATCCATCTTAAAAGACAACTTAAAAAATGCATAACTATTTGTAATCCACTGCTAGATCTACATGAATACAGAAATAAATTAGCCCATATATGTACTGCTTTGTCACATTTCTCGCAATGAGGATAAAGCTTGAGAATAATCGCTGAGTGCACTCTAAACAGTGTTATTTTTTAACTGTAGCCTGTAAAATGACTTTGCTCTGATTCCTGGAGACCTCAACTACAGTACATGTGTGAGACAACAAATAAGTCTGCAAGTCACATTAGTCCTGATGCATCACCGATATCTATTACAGACATGGATATCAGTCCACCTATTTTTGTCTCCATTCATTCAAGGTGACATGGAATCCATCAAAGTGCCCTAATTCCTGTCCCTCTCATTGAGCTGCCGGCAAAGTCCCACTGTTAACTTGGATTTCTCCTACTCAGCAGGTGTAGGGGAACGAGTCCCAGCTATAATCAGCCACAGCCATCCAGTGTTTGATGCAGCCTGCTAGGAAACTGACTAAACAAACTGTATTAATAGCTCTCGTTGCAGCCGCGACTCTGGAATCTGAGGCTTGAATTGCCGGAGGGTAGGGGAGACCCCACAAAAAAAAAAAGAGAAAAGGACGGAAGGGAGTAAAAGAAGGAAAGTAAGAAAGAAAGAAAGAGAAAGAAAATAGTTAGTGATTGGTTCGGTGAAGAATCAAGGGTACTGCTGGGTCACAGGTGAGGTACTGGTAAATGTGTGCTATGAACATTTGGGACAGGGGATCTAGTTTGCAGCTGGGTGTGTCCAACAGCCAATATGTATTTATGTAAGCAAAGTGAACCCGAGATTTGGTAAATGGAACAAATGAAATCCTATATCCATGTCTACATAACTAGCCAGTTCTAAAAGCTAAATCCATGCAGAGCTAACAGACAATGCAGGACAATACAGGACAGACCTAGTGCAAATTTCTAAAATGAAATTAGAAACACCTCGCATCCATTTATGGATCAGCAACTTTTGAAGGTAATTGCCATGGGGTTTGAGTGTTAGGATTACAATTTAAGAAGAAAACAGACCATGTCACTTGATCTTTAGGTTTTCAACCAAAGCAGAGTCTACATAGTATCTGGTGCTTACAACAATTTTGCTTTTTTGTTCACACTCAGTCAATATTTGTTTTACACCCAAATATAGTACTGTAAATATAGTAAATATTATATTACAATATTGTACCAATATAGTAATATAAAACCGGCAACAAAATGGATAGGCTTGTACTCACTCAGACACAAATACAGGGACAAATATTTTAAGATTCATGTCCATGCTCAAAACAATCTGAATACAACACTTAATCTCATTTTAAATACAAAGGCTAGTGTGATAGAAATGCAGCAAAAACCCAGTTAAGTCACATATGATTTCACTTTCATATCAATACTCAATATATCAAGATATTTAGGTTGACAGGACAGGCTGCAATTTTCTCCTGTGCAACACTGGTCTATGTGATGGAATGAGCTACAACTCTGCCAAAAACATGACCTACATTCCTAATGAAGGTGTTGACATGCGTGGGGATGCGGATCGTGGGGTGTTCAAGAGCTCAAATTGCAATAGTATGGATATCGTTATTACTTGAGGCTACTAAATAAACACTTTTGAGGGGTTACTGCAGACATATATTATCATCACAGCATTTTCTGCCGCCAAACAAGAGATACACAAGATTTTTTAAATATTATGTAAATATTAAGAAATACAAAATATGTCAAAACCTAAACCCGTCAGTCTTGCTAATGCTAGTTACTTCCAGCCAACGTTGGCTGGCTTGAAAAGTTTGTCTTTTAGCCTCCATTACCTTCTGGCTGCGCACGAGCAAACTTAGCCCTGCCTTTTCCCGTACAAGACCGCCTATTCTTTTCAGTAATTGGTTATAGGCGTGTCAATCAGCAACATCTAAGTCATGCTTTGCTTTGGATCCTGTCAATAACATCAGCTAGTACAATCTAATTGGTTAAAAGCGGAACCAACTTTTGTATCCATGAATCTGACGGCTAGCTGGTCTAGCTAACGTTAACAACAGGCCGCTATGAAGGAACACATTGAAGTGACTGTAAGAGCGCTCGTGCAACGCTTCAACGTCGACAGCGACTATCATTTTCAGTAATGACAACGAAACCAAACAAACAACCATTTAATTATCTCTGAGATTAACTACATGCATTTACTGTGGCCTCGTAAGCACTCAAAATCACGAAAAATAAGGAACAGCTAGCAATTAGTTAGCAGGCTGACACTTCAGTGCAAACGAGACAGCGAGTGAGACGTTGTAGCTGCCACAACAGTTTTGACAATTGACTGGACATACAATTTGAATGGTAAAAAACGCTGAAAACTACTGCTCCGAACACTACTTTGTCATAGTATAGTGTGAACTACGCGAATGTGGTCAATTTAAAGGGTAATAAATTGTTTACAAACTCACCTTTGCGCCCCTCTCTCTGGCTCCCTCTCCTCTCTCTCTTGGAATTTGACACTCCCCTCGCCCTCGAATCATCGCGAGGTTCCACGTCAGTTACCAACGCCAAGACGGCGAGATTCGGGACACCTGACTTTGGAACATTCAGCAGATACTCAGTCAAGGTCTGCATAATATTATAATTAGCGTCACTCATCTTCTGGTATTTTTCCTATGCACGGCTTATAGGTACACGCGGAAAATGATCAATCCCCTGTCAAGTCAGTCAGACATGATATTTAAAACATGCCAATGCTAAATCGAGTATGTAGGAAACCTAGCAACGGACCCTGATGCGCAACTTAGGCGTGCGCTTCCGAACTACAAACTACAACCAGCGTCTCCTGATCTGCTAAATATCTACTGTCTCCGATTGTATGTCTTCTCTTTCACAAACCACAAAACGCTGACGGTTCTATCCTAAATTTGTTACAATTATTGTTACTCATCAATCATTTGTAATTATTTGGCAAAAATGATCATTTTTGCTTTTTCTACAGCTAGTACCAAAGACCCAACCATGTATGCCATTTGTTATTCTCAAGCTTTTAACAGTCGCGGTTTGAAATAAATCAGGAATTATCAGAAACGCTTAGCTTACAGTGTTTAGCAGCGCATAAAGTGATATTGAGATATAAATCTGGAGACTTGTAGCCAACAAAACTTCATCCTATGAATGTTTTTATTATCAATATTGTTAATATTCATTTGACACATGGGATTTTTATATTCTAGGTGGAACAGTATATCTTTATTTATGTATCTTGTTAAAGTCACAGTAATCAGTCTTACAAATAAATAAATAAAAGGCCTAACAAAAGTCCCAGCTGTATGTAGTGCCGCTGTGACAGGAGGATGAGTGTGGATATTGTGACATTTCTGCTCTTCTCCACTTTGTTAAAATCGTGTTTCTCTTCCTCCTTGTCAATTCCTTATCCACATAACTGCTGATATCACACTTAACACAAGAAAAGAAAAAGGTTGAAACGATGGAATGTACAATGGAAGAGAGGGGGTCTTGTTCAGCTTGTTTAGTGTTACTTTGGTTTCCTTCCTGAAATCCTCACCCTGGGTTTTCTCTCGCTGAACGTCCTGCCTGTGAAGGGACTGGGCAACGAGTCGTGAATGCCGAAAAACAATAGGCGACAATTATTAATCAAAAGATTATTCAAGGTAAGCCTTATTTATGTGGAGTGTCTGGAAATGTGGGTAAAGTACTGAAGCCGAGCTCATATGCAACAAGGGAATATTTAAGAGACACAAACTATTTTTAAAAAAAATGTATTTCAGCTACTTTGATTTTCGTATCACTTGGAAATCCCATAAAGATGCTGATTTTTATTCAAGTGAATTGATCTGGATTGAGAGTTACAGGATTAGACAGACCCCTGGTGGATGGTGTGAGAAGTGAACATGCTAAAGTTGACATTTTCCTTAGTTTTTCCGGGAGGATAAAGATAGAATAAGCGATATTTACATTGTATTCCCTTAAATGTTTAGTTCATAGAGTAAACAACTATCACAGTGGCCACATGCATGTAAAACCGACTCCGGCCACTTCTTGTATCAAAAACTCAGCCAACAAATTTCACAGTGAAAATAAGCCTTCCAGTGAATTTCTATAGCGCAACAATCATTATGGGAATTTTCTCTCTCATCGCCATCGCAAACTCAGACTCACACACCACTGAATATACTTTTGTTTTTATAGATACTTTTGATGAAAAGTTTTTTAGATCGGTTTGTCAGCTGCATTTAGAAGGTTGCAGATACTACCACAGATGTCACCATTTCGTTCCCATGTATTAGAAACAATATGATTTTAATCAGTCAGACGGAGAAAAGGCGGAGGTTATTGTACCTCTCTTTAGCTTGCTCAGTTTTGTCTGTGGGTTACACACCACAAGTGGACTGGAGTATACTGTTAACTGGTTTATTAATCAAAACATGGAGACTCAATTGCAAGGTATCAAAGATGCATGTAAACAACTTTTTATCTGAATAAGACCTTAACCAGAGCAAGGCCAACATCTGACCTGTGAATGTAAATGTGTCCACGTGCTGCAGCTGGGATGCCATGACCTACTACAATTGGGCTTTTAAAGTCATGCTGCCTGAATACAGCCACATATTTTAGATTCATGAAAGACAATGGTGAGAAAAACAAATGAATATGAAGGCATTTACTTTCATTACGTTGACAACAAAAAAGCACTTTTTATGGGTTACACAAATTGGTGCCACTAGGGCACAAGCGAATAGGGGTTATATTTACACATCTGCAGAACAAACAAACAAAAGCAAGCACATAAAAATGGTCAGATTTAGACAGATGCTGTAACAAACTTAAGTACATTTCCATATGCTTTTTTAGTTTATCTTTAAAAGACAAAAACTTAGTGATCATGCCACGTAACGGCTTCTATCATTTAGACATTTAGTATAAAATGAACTCATTTTCAAACATAGGTAAAGTTTTGGACCAGTGACCACCCTTGAAAATCCTAATATTTATTTAAAATGAAAAAAATTAAGTACACCTACATGAAACAAGCTGTTTTCTTTTCTTTAAAATAAAGCCCAAACAAATACCAAATCACATATAACAGCAGGCATATTGATATGGAGCTCAGGAAGTGCATATTGTTTTATCAGCACTGTACTTTTTGAGAAGACAGATAAGCCTACCTGGCATGTTTGTCTACATTTTTTGACACTGATGATAACATTTGTGATTTTTTTGTTGTTGTTTCTACATAACAAAACAGTTCCCATCTGGCACAATCTATTTTGTTCTGTTAGAACTGCACTTTTCCTTGAAAATGCAAAAATGATTCTGCACTGTGAACCCAGAGGGAAGTCATTGGGAAAAAGGTGATCACTCATAATTGCACACTCAAACACCCACACATACCATATTACACCCATTCATAAGAGTTAAGGAACTGAAACCTCTGACAGAATTACTGGACAGCTTGCACCATCAAACATTATCTGAGCAATATCATCCAACTCAATGGAGAGAGACTTTCTTGCCAATAAATGCATTGTTATGAGCTGTCTAATAATCAGCCAGTAAGAACTATGAGGTCCCCTCTCCTATCTACTCAGTCTCTCAAAAGTAAATAGTCTTTGATAGACTCTGGTAAAGGGAGCTCTTTTACTGCATTGGGGAGGAACTGCACACCGAGACTCTGCCGGACAGCACAGCGTGCCAGAGATCGAAGTGTGGGGGCCTGAGCCACCATGCTGGTCAGCCTCGCCAATAGTTGGGGATCCTTACTCAGCTCCCTGGGAAGGGTGCCGTCAGCCCGTCGGATCTCAAACCGCCCAGCTGCCCGGCACAGCAGCTCCAGGCACTCTTCTTCCTGGTCAGTGCCCAGGCCGCGGGCCAACAGGGCCACAAGTCGAGAAATAGGGGTCTGGCCTTTCAGGTTGGTCACATGGACGTGGGCCCCGTAGTCTAGTAGCACTTTGACACTCTCCAGGTTGCCCTTCATTGCTGCCCAGCTCAAAGGGGTGTCGTTGTTGTAGTCTCGGGCATTGGGACAGGCTCCGCTTTCTAGCAAGGCCCTCACACACTCTGGGTTATCTTTGAAGGCAGCCCAGTGCAGTGGAGTGTCCTTGTTGCCGTCCAGGGCATTAGGCTGAGCCCCATACTCCAACAGCAGCTCCACACAGCTCTCATCCTTCTCTGCTGCATAGTGCAGCGCTGTGCGGTTGTAGCCATCCAAAGCATTCACCTGACAAGGAAACGCAATGTTATGAACTATCACTTGCTGAGGGCTTGCTGACCTTTTACAAGTCTAGGCAACATGAATTTCTAATGCCATCTCGGCTCAGGTCTCTCTTGTACAAGAGATTTAATCTCAAAGGCACCTTCTGTGTAAAATAAAGGTTAAATGAAAAAAATAACAGAAAATAATGGGAGAGTTGCTAGTTACACTTGACAATAAAATTAATATCAGTGAATGCATCATAAGCTTCCTCAATATTTAGAAGTCAGCCATGCCATACCTCTGCCCCCTTCTCCAACAGCAGCTCCACACAGTCTGCATCAGCTACCATACAGGCGCAGTGCAGGGGCTTAAGTGTGCCATGCATCCGGTTCACATCAGCTCCCTGAGGCGCATGAGGTAATCATGTCAATACAACTGATAAAACGGAGAGGTCACATGTACTTGAAGCCAGTCAGAAGAGATAAGCAGGCCTACCTTACGAATGAGATCCTCCACATTGTCATGTGGGAACGAGCGGATGGCTGCAATGGTGCGGATGAGCCGCTCAGACAAGGAGTATTTACTTTGAATGCTTTGCATGATGTACCACATAGTAGAGCTCATGTGGAACAGAGGAACATGGCACCCAGGCAGGGTGACACGACAGCACTGAAACCCCTTTTTTCCAAGATGGAAGAGTTAAAAAGCTGAAACAGACAGAAATTAAAGATGTATATGGTTAGTAAGGAGTATCGACATTGGTCCAATAAATTACAAATTTAACGGTCCTAACACAAACGCTGAAAAAGGATTAAGCATTTCACTCTCATCAGTGCCCAAAAAAGGATGTGTGGAAACAAGAAAAATCAAATACTATTTACACGTCTGATACAGAAATCAAGTACTTCTGCAAATACAGATTTTATTAGCATAAATGTTATCTTGCAAGCAATCCCCGATGTCTCTACTGTAGTATGACCAATCTGTAGTTTCTGTAAATGGTGCTTATGTGGTCACTAATGTTGAGCCTTCTTAGAAAAATATATTCCCCTAATTCAGCAAGCAAGAAGAGCGCCAATCAGAGCCCTTGAGGTAAAGTACCACCATATGGAATTCTTTGGTGCTAGGTGTTTTATTTCATCTTAGTAAAAAGGAAATTATAGAATTTAATTTATAAGTAAGCAAATGAAATCAATAGATGTATTTAGTCTGTATTCACCCATTTGGTTTCATTTGAACTTAACTGGCACACACCGATACGTGCTAATCCTTACATGCTGGCTCATGGTAATTTTCTTTTATAAATACATCTTGCGTTAGAGACCTGCTTCTTGCGACTGTTCTATGCGTTCTTAAATTTCAGAAGAAACCATACAGAAAAAGCCTGGTCAGACAGTCCTATTGCATTTTGCATGGTCTGATCTTAACACCATACATTTTTGCTTTGCCGAACATAAAAACATAATAGTACAAACAGGAGACGCGATTATGGGTGTGACTTGCTTGTCAATCATAACAGCTGACATCATGAGGACAATACAATCTGTCTTGTTCCATACACTGAAATAAAAACAAATCCCTCCTAAGTGCCTATTTGTCTTATTTATTTTCTTGTCAAATGATCACCCTTTGCTCACAAAAACATAGTCAAGGCAGTATGGCTCTTGACTTACACTTTTATGAGTTGGTGCTGTAATGTTGGAGATCATGCAGTTGACGCTCATTCTTACTGTTGCATTTATTTTATGTGAGCGTCGGCAAAATGCCATGAACATGCAACAGCTAACGTTACATGTATATTGATGACTGACATTGACAGCTAACGTTAGCTCCCTTGACAAAAACATGCTGCAGAGATAAAGACACAGAAGGCCCGTTACGGTGTTGCGTGTTTCACATTAATTTGCAAATTTTAAAGACAATCCGTGTATTCAGAAGTCGCACGTGCCAGCTGGCAGGCATGCAGCGGGCGACGGGTGTCGAGAAGGAGAAAAATGTCAGCTCGAGCTACATTTTGACCAGTTAGCAAGTTAGCTAGCGAGCTAGCGTCCAGATGCGAGAAACAGTCGACACTTGTCGCCAATATTATCGAATGCCATTCACTGTGATGAGTTGCGAACACGTTTTTAATGTCAGGTTTACAGTGTGTATCAATAAATTACCTGTACAAATGAGTCAACATACCGTTTATGATCCACGATTTGAAGGTCTTACTAAGGGACTGCTGTGTTGCCTGCCTGCTGCTTGTTTGACATAAACACAGCAACGTCATCGCTTGTGGCCACGCCCTCTATCTTGAGCTTAGAAGCCGGGCATATCCACCCAATCATTGTGATCAAACGGTTGCTTTTTCTGTGGTGACATCAAAATACATGTTCGTTCAATATCATCTATAACTCAGTTCGCTGTAAGGTAACGTTACTACGCTTTTGCCATGAGCAGTTATTTTCCCAATATAGGCATGAATAGCACCACCGCTCCTCGCTGACAGGCAACTCGGCATGCTATAAATGCCTTCGTCTCATGCCCATGTAAAGGGGCAGTCTCCCAGAGAGACACTGAACAAATGGCAGCTCCCTATGGACAAGATCATGCGAGGAAAACAGGATCACCACTGTCAAATACTGCCAGTAAGAACAATGACCTGTTGGCACTCATGTTTGTGTGTGCTGTTTGCAGGAAACACAAAGGGTAGAAGACAAGAAATGGGACACTGAAAAGCCAAATCAAAATAATTTATTTTTGGTGACATTTCATACAGTTCTAGAATTGTGTCTCAAACACTTAATTGATCCATTACTATATTTGCTTTTGCCACCCCAACCCAAATTAACAGAAAATAACCCAAACATATGGAGGAAAAAAAGCAATTCCTGTAGATTTTTGCAAGCCTGTCAACATCAACCATATGCTTCTAAAATGATTTCACATTACTTATGAGTAAGATTCTTAAAAAAAAAACAAAAAAACAAAACAAAACAAAAAAAAAACAAGTTAGTGCATTTATTTAATTACACTAAATCGCTAGCTGCTCATACTCATTAATGAAAAAGAAATAACAGCCCCAGTGATTGGTTACTCATTTACTGCATTAATAAACCCAAAGTCATCAAGTATTCTCTCAGCTGACATCTTGAACAATATATAAATGTCATATGCATGATTTTTCTTTGCCAATGCGATTTCACACAACTTTGGGGAAACCAGCCTACCAAGATTGGGGAAAAAGTGTTGCACATTAGGATTAAAATAAATAAATTTAAAAAGCAATACATACAGTGAGTCAAACTGTAAATTCTACGTCAATCTGTTTTTCAAAATTAAAAAAAGAAAAACAAAACAAAACAGCAAACTCACCCTAAAAGCACAAAACAATCTGGTGGATACCTGCTGACAAAAGCCTCCTTCTGTAAATTCTGTACTAGAACAATTACATTCTCCCACACACATTTCTAGTGAAGGGTTATTACAATATAGCATAGGCAACTAAACCTCTACAGTTTTTTTCAACATCCAGTTTAACTGGGCCAAAAGATCTCCCAACACTACATTATTTAGCAGACCTTGTTGATACAACTCAAAACTTCAGCCGTCAACTATGATCATAGGCAGCTGGCACATAGCACATGAAAACGTTCCAATTTTCTTATACCTTTGACTTGGCTGCCAAATGTTTTGTAGCTCTCTTCCTGACCTAACAGCACTCTTCTACCTTTGACACTATACCCTTGTTAAGAACAATACACAAATATAAGCTTAACCTGGATATCCTGTGTTGATGTAGAAAAGCCAAATCTTACCTAAACCATCATTACATAGTCACATATGACCATTAAACCCATTCCTTTTTCTCTCAGAAAATTATCATTGCCCTACTATGCAAAGAAACTTGTAAACACAGTCTGACTGATTATCACCATGACAATGTTCTGAATCCATTAGAGGGCGGGAGGATCCAAAACATTTCAGATTAGATCGCAGGGATGAAACAACTCAACATGAAAAACTCTGGACCAGGCAGGTTCAGCTTGGCTAACGGGCCAGTGGCCACCCCAAAGTGGATTCGGCTTCAAACAAAACCACCCATGTGCGGACTACAGGCATGACTGTGGCTTACGTCACCAAAGATTTGATATCTTAACTGATACATTTAAGCCAATCAACCAGGATCAAAATACCACCATAGTACACATTTCATTAATATACATTAGAGGACTACACTGTCCAGTTTTGGGACAATGATTCTGAATCTGATGTAAAAATCAAAATTAACCATTTCATTATAATCAGTGCAACAGCAAACTGCAGCACTCCAATCATTTTGCTTAACAATCAATGCATACACAGGCATCAGTCAACCAGTCAGTCATTCTTGCAAACGTAAGCACACAAGGAAAAAAAAAACTTGATGTCTCATTGCGTGTTAGTGATATCTTTGTATATGTACATGACATATATGCATGTTCTTTTCTTCTTAGTGCATATGTTCCTTGCAGACCAACATCTATTCTTTAAAATCAAAAAGGTAGAGGGCCATTTACAGGACCCAGCATCCCACCTCTCCCCAGCAGAGCTGAGAGGAAATGACCTCCAGATAAACCACACTGACTTAAATTCTTTTAAGCATTTGCTGGAGGCCAAAACAAGATCGTTTCCTTTTCATATCACTCGTGAAAGTTCACACTTCTTGAGATGATGTTTTTTGCCCATTAGTCCTGGATGTCCCAGTCTTATTGTAGTTTTAAAAGCTTTTCTTTGGACAAGTTCCAGGGGGGGAGGTGGCTACCATAATGTTGTTGCTTTTATGTTATTCATTTTTATATATTTATATATATCCATGTATATATTCATACATCTTTTTTTTCCATTCACATCAAGTTTTTACTTTGGCGATACTGGTGGGATATTTTGCTCTTTGCCAGTGTGCCTATATCCTCCCTGGGGGGAGCTGCGTCGGGCC
>OMKZ01033191.1:17800-30073 GCA_900302535.1 Neoniphon sammara | reverse complement strand
TGTGGAGGAAGTTTTGATTAAAAAGCCTGAGCAAGGAGTCTCTCCCACCTCCATGGCAGCCAGTTAGCTGATTAATACCCCAGAGGACCCTGTAACCAACGGCCCGCCCACTACTACTGCTCTTACTGCTGCCTGATTGAATAAAAAGGGAGTGGTGGTCGCTGGAAAGGAGGTAGGGGTGAATAGAGACCCAGACAGTGTGCTACAATAAATCCTCATACATCCCCCCCTTCACAAGACGTGTCACCCCTCATTCCATCTACCCCCGCCTCAGCACTGCTATGATGCATATCCACCTCATTAGGTGCATCAGTCCAGCCCTGTGACCCTGCTGATCCCTGTATGGGCCATTTCCATTATGCAGCTGATTTAAAAGCTCAGGATCAGTGCCTTCAAGAACCACTTGCATATCCTCCGAGGTCAAGGAAGCAGTTGTTTCCCCGATACTGAGTACTGCTCAGTGTTGTGCGCAAGGACTTGACATCTACAGTATAGTGTGTAATGAAATCGCTGCTTGACTCATGCAGCACGAACCAGGGGTCACGAGCCTGCTCAGACGCGATCCGAGAATTAAATGTCAATGACTGTTTAATCTACTGCATTCGATTTTGCAGCGAGGTGTTGCTGAATAAGGTCACATGCGGTTTAATGAAGTGTTGTTATGCTCAGTGTAATGTGTCGCATGGACAGCTTCACGGCGATGTTAAAATTAATTTCATTATTTGACATGCAGCGGCGAAATGGATGGTGTTTTTTTTATGTTATTTCGGACGGGTGTAATCGCTGTTATCCATTTGTTATCGGACATTCTTGGCAGTATCCAGAGGGTTTGGATATAATCACTTTTCTGTGCCCATCGCCCAGACTAAATACTCCCGAGTTTCATCAAGAAGGATTTTATGAGACATTCTAATTCACTACAATATCCCTGTCAAATGAATTTTTTATATTGATGATGTACCTGAGCAGGGGAATTTTATTGGAGAGTATATACTTTGTGCTTCGAGTCTCTTCTGAACCTCTCTTTCATTTATAGACTGTTTTAATAAGATAGGTGAGCTGAGTGGTCTAGTTGAAATACTATAGGAGTTGCCTGACAGCTGCCCGAATCTTCTCCCCTGCTCTCCCTTCACCCCTCCCTCTCTTCCTCACCACACACACACACACCATATTTCAAGCTTGCTGTACCCAGTCCCACCCTGACCTCGTTCGCTAACATCTCCATTTACCAGAGCACAGTGTGATTTCATTACACGAGGCTTAATTGTGTTCGCAGCATCTCAATCAAACAGTGGCGTTAGGACGGGTGGAGGGAAACAGAGAAGATGGGAATGGCCGTGGGGACGCGGGGCAGAGGGGATGTCAAAGCTTTTATTCACTGGCTTTTAAAAAGCTCTCTATTCCACACCAGTGCACTTCCCCCTCCGCAGGGCTGAGAGCACGTCTGCACTGAGAGAAAAGCCCTGCAGTCTCAGCGTCGCCTCACAAACAAGCTACATCAATGAAACCGGTCTCTGCGCTAAATGCCCAGCGAGATATAGTCTCCAATTTAGGAAGAGAGAGGAAGAGAATGATTAAGAAGAGCACCTGATATTAGTGGGTGTTCATTATTTCATACGGTGGTATGTATGCATAATTTTTTTAATCTCCCGAAGTGAAAAAAAAGGCCTATAAAGAGAAGAAAATGGAAGATATAACAGAGGTAGGAGGAAAAATGGGTTTAGAAATCAAAAATAATGAGAGGTGGACAGGATGGAGGGTGAGGGAAGGAAAGAGGCAAAGGCTTGCTATGCCCTCCCTGTTTAAATCTGCCTGTGAGTCGCAGCTTTATCATCTCTTCATGTAACCTCCGTTAAAACCCTCATGTTCTTACCTCTCTTGACAGCTGCTGCCTATTTACAGCTATTACAGCTTACTTTTCATGTATAATCAATGTGGACAGCTGCAAAATAATAGCAGAGGGAGCAGGACCCGGTACAGACCTCACAGTTGGGTGGGAGAGGAATCGGCCCAATCGGGGAGAAAGCCCTGGTATGTCTGTGGGTGACACCTGACATGGCTGCCCCGACTGGAGCTGAAACACCTGCTGTGACTGTGTGGAATTTTCTGTTCACATGTCAGCCGTTGGCAGCATCAGGGGTCACCGTCCATCCATCCTCCCACCCTCTGCTGTTTGAACTGTCACGACGCAGCGGAAACGGATGTCCCGCCTGCTAATTTATGCCAAAAAAGTTTCACGAGGACGCGACCTGTGTCTGTGTGTGTGTGTGTGTGTGTGTGTGTGTTCAAGCGCATCTGTGTGTGCTGATGTGTTTATATTAGTACGGTAGGTACCAGTGTTACTTCATGTACAACAGGGTGAAAGGTGCCAAAATAAAAGACACCTTGTGTGCATTTGGACTGACAGTAACAACATCTAACGTCTCTGCTCTTATAATTAGGCTCTTAAATAGTTGTGTGAACAGTCATTTGTGACTGCACACACTGTTCTCGCAGTAAAAGAAGAATCTACCTCCAAACCAGTTGAAAGGCCTGTGGTGAGCCAATAGCTTTGATTGTACCTAACCCTAACTCGTTTGCAAATGTTTTGAATCCAATTTTACAGTATGTTTACGATTAGGAAACTATTTCATTGAAGTTGCATCTACTAGTTTCAACGTGCTGTACCTTTGATGAGAGGAGTCAGGCCATTTACTGCACTTCTTATGGTGTTAAAATAAGGTAATGATGCAAATGAGTCCACAGCTGTTTCAAATAATGGTGCCTGTGCAGCAGGAGATCAGGGTCTCTCTGCCAAGCCAAAACTGAAGACTGGCTGTATGATTTGGAGGTAAGGGAGGATATTACTGTTGCGCAAACTGCACAGCCCTCATTCCTTCACGTTTATACCATGAAACATAGCAGCCATCACTGTGAAGTTGATCCTTTGGCCTAACCCATCAGTTGGACCAAGGTATCACCAATTTTTTACCTAATTCAAGCTGCACTAGAGAACTTTGCACATTAGCAGCAAATAGCAGGAAAATTAATATTTTTGACACTTCAAAATTCAGAAATCAGTAAACTGCATAGCCCTCAGACCTAAATATCTTCTAATTGTGCATTTTGACCATTTCTGGTAAGGGGCATCATTTGCCAGGGACAGAAACCAAGGAAAGCCCAGCAAGTGACACATTTGTCCAGTCAGGTGCAGCTGGTGATGTGTTTTGTTTGTAGGTGTTTTCCATGTGTTGTGGTCATGGAGGAGAAGCCTCTAACTGCTGTCTCTACTGTGTTTTCTCCTATATGATGGTTCACTACCATCACATAGAAAAAAATGAGCAGAAAAATTTGACCATTGCTCAGACTGTTGGTGTTTCTGGTGGATGTGAAAGATAGATTTGTCTGTCAATCTCCTAATAATTTAATTTCTTCTATCTGTGGCAGATGGTTGTGGAAACCCTCATGTATTTATACCTAACTAATGTATCTCCAAACTTTGAAATAAACCAAGGAAGCTTTATGTTTTAATATTTGGGAAAAAAATTGTGCAGGACATTGCTTACTTTATTTCAGTATGGCACATCACGTGGACTGTACTCGACACCAGAATTCAGTTTGGGCAAATAAGGCAAATGTTCAGCTTCTCAGTTAGAGGGGATAGGAGATTATTCTCCATTTTTTTTATTTTTTTTTTTGCCGAAAGCAGCTTTAAACCCTCAATCATTTGTCATAAATCTATCCCATCACCATCACTCTTATTCTATCCAGTTCCCCATTGGAGGAAATGTAATTCTGTCCAGACTTGAATAACCTTGGAGCGGTCATTCACGGTTTGGAAAGGAGTCGACAGACAGTCTCAGTGGATGGAGGTGAAGGTGAGGATGAGCTTCCCCTGTATCAAAAGCGCCATGCAGAGGAGAGCATCTGCCGTCTGTAACCAGAGGTATATATCAACCCCGCTGACAGAAGTGACAGGGATGTACAGTATGGGAAGCAGAGACCTTTGAACCACAGGGTACAGCACACACCTGTAATATAGGCTACAGGTAGACATGATGGAGGCTAGATGTTATTTGAATGGACAAGAGCAGTATGTCTCTGAGTTATGAAGACAGCAGAGGAGCCCAGAATGCATTTCAATAGAAAATTTTGCATGAACATTTGTTGGTAATTGCTAGTTCCAGCTTTGACTTGTAGTTAAAGTTCATTACTGGAAATGTTCAATGACCTTTCCAGTCGTCAAAAATGCCAGTACATTCCTAAATATAGACCCGCTGTAATACAACCAGCTGAGTGATGCCAAACAATAGATAAAGTGCATAGTTTGCATGACTAACAGGCTTAACTTTGTTATCATTGAGCTCATTACAGTCAGAAATAGACATCTCTATTTGCTCTATGCTGTACAGATGCTTTTATCCACTAATACACACGCACACTGTGCTTTTATATCGGAGCTCATTGTTAAGACTCACCATCTATCAAAATTTGTAACGTGTCTGAGTGATATCTTGAGGGCGTCTTTTGTGATTTATAATTAGGTCAAGCTCTCTCCTGGACAGCCCTGCAAAAACAAAGACTCTGGTCTTTGTTTTTGATCTACCTCCGGCTGTCTGATGCATTAACTCACCTCTTTCAGCAGATGCACTCATAAATGAGTCACCTCATTTTTCACGGTGAAGAGAAGCTCTATGAGACTCACTGTAAAATCTGGCCCCACCACCCTCGCTGCACAATACGACTCTTCAGTACATTAAGCCACCCATCTCCAAATAGACACATTTAAAGCCAGACAGTAACGTATTAGTGTTATCATGATGTTGTGCATTAGCAGTGCATTATGATGCTCTTAGCATGTAATGTTATTGTAGTTGGCACTGAATACAAATGAAGTTCAAATGGGTTGCTGTGAGAGGTGGGCAGCTATTCAGGCTGTTGGAAAAGTCATGTCGTCCTCCATGTTCACGTCAATTGACATTTTACCTGAGTTTGCAGCGCACTCTACCAGGACCTGTACTAAAAGTCTATAACACTAAAAATTCCAAAATGTTTTAAATGCTGCATGTCCTAGCCCCTTTTTTAAAAATTGTCCATGACACTTTTTATTGCCATGATTTTATTGTATTCACAACTTTATGGCACTTAAGAATGTTTCACTGAGAAACTCAAATTGGAATTTAATTACTTTGTGGATTCTGACTGGCCGTGTGGTTAATTAGAGCATTTTTGAGTGTTATTGATTTCACCCAGTGATGATTCAATCTCACCTCCGTGTCCTTGCTTGAAATAAATTTCTGTGGCTCAGGAATATACTGTAAGAAGCTTCAGACCATATGCCAATACCACTTACAATATACAGTGCTATAAAGCTAACGAGCACTGATTTAGTTAATCTACTCACAGCACTCGCAGTGCAATAATGCAGTTTTAATGGCTCTGTCTCCACTATCGACAGCTGATCTTCTCTGGATACGTGTTGTGCTGTTTGCAGTACAGTACCTCTGGGCGTTTTAGCATATTTAGTGCCATGGTGGATGGTGTCCATTTCATGGCACTGATGTTTTGGAGTGCTTCAGCCTCATAACCTCTCCCACCCACTAATTAGACACAGACACTGGGTATGTTCAGGCCGCCCACTATCACTGTTCCACGGAGATACAGTACATGCCGAACACACATTCACACTCTCACACACACAATAGCACTGCTCCCTCACCATCATCTGAGGTATGAAGTTGCTAAAATTGTGTCCTGAGCTGCGAGCCAAAGAACTCTGACGTAGAGAAAGGATGCTTCGCTCTGGTGGTTCATTAACAGCCAAGTGCTGCTTGCAGGGAGGGAATGCGAAACTGAGGGATGGGAGGAAACTTAGAGTCTAATATAATATAATTTAGGAGGAGCACTTCCATGAAGACGGGGAGTGGATCCACGTGGGCTGACTAACGATAAGCACAGCTACATCTGCAAGTTCACACAATCCCTCAGCTCGGTGCAAATTGATTGTCTGGCGGTCGGTCAGTTAGGGTTAACTGGATGTGCCTTCTTAGCTTGCAAAATCTCTGCTGTCTTCTGGAGGAAAAGAAAACAGTGGGCCATTCATCGTAATTTTCCCTCACTCAGGTGACGTTTGGCATGAGTATGACAGTGGAGAAATAACATTCATCTAGTAACCCAGTGTCTGAAAAGTGATCCAAGACAGAAAACAGCTTTTCCAAGAATAGCACACACATTGGCGTTCACACCCTGTGGTTAGACATTTTTCTGATATTGGATTACGGTACTGATTATTTTTTGTGAAACTGATCAGTTATGATCAAGGTTTCACAGTTTATACAGTTAGAGCTCTAACTGATCAACTGAACAAATGCTTTACAAATACTTTACAAATGATGCTGCAGTGCCTTCTCATGTCTAATCCTTGTTGTATAGTCATTTTGAAATCATTAGATTGTACTTAGCAGGGCCACGACAACAGGCACACTTCAGCAGTGAATGGTGACTTAACAGAACATGTGACATTACCTCCAAGTATACATCAGCTTGTTAATAAAAGACGAACACAATCTGAGAGTACCGCATTGTAGCAGATTTGCAGCATGCTCTGTCTTCATTAGTCCTCACACTGTACCATGCTGTTTTACTGATCAGACCGGTGGGTTCAGTGCGGCTCCGTGCCGTAACATGAGGCAGCGGCCGGTCGGGGGTCTTTCGTTTCACACCCTGGTTTTTACTCAGGGAGGCCAACAGGGAAGGGCTGTTGGGATCCAGTGACGCTTTAGGAAAACATGGTGTAAAAATGGATGGGAACACTAACCTCTCCAGACAGATGTGTTGATAAGCCCTCAAAAGGAAAAGGCTTCGGTGCGAGCCTGTTCCTGTGAGAAGGCAGAGGTAATGGAGGGAGAAAGAGAAAGAAAATGCCATGTAGAGATGTGTGGAGAAAAAGACGAACAAATAGATGGAATAAATAGGGAGAGCGGGGAAATAAGGGGGATACTTTTTCTCTCATGCCTCGGCTGTAAGTCAGTCATATTCTCTTTCTGTCTCTCAGCAGACCATTCCTTCATCCCTCCCCTTAAATTAGCAGCTGTCAGACCCCCTCGCTCTGTGGCGCTGATTGATGACCTCATCTGGGAGTTAACATGACACACTCTGTGTCAAGTTCTCAGACTGCCACACTCACCCCCTATTCTGTCCTCTTCACTCAATACCTAGAGTCATTTATTACTTTACTACCAAATGTTGCCTATTGTCACTCTATCGCTCTTAATCTCGACCTTCTGTCTCGTAGCATGTGGTGAACAGACGAAGGCGTATAATTCTCTTGCTGGCCAAAGAACAGGTTATAAATACTAGTGGGTTTCCTTGGCCAAACTCGTGTGTATGACAGTGTGTATGATCTCAGTGAGGGAGAGGCCATGGCTGAGGCCCGCAGAGCTGTTTTCAGTCCTGTTGGTTCTCTCCACCACCCACATCCTTGTGCACATCACAGTGCTGATGAAGCAGCAGAGCTCTGATTGATGACTGCAGCTTTTCTCTGGTACTCCGGGGTTCATCTAAAGCATGTGGGTGTCCCCTCGAGTAGAAACTCTCATTTCCTGCAAAGCCACAAAGGTGCCTAATAGGGAGGCTTACACTGAGTCAAAAAATTGTGCATTGAGATAGTTTTTGTCCCACTCTGCCGCGATAAGGGTGTTTTTCTACTTTCTTCCCCGTGATGGATCATGCAGCCTGCCTTTGTCTAAATCTTCATTTTATCTCTCATTAGAATGAGTCAGCAGTCAGGGATTGGTCCGCAGAGGGTTTTAGTTGGAGAATAAAGTTCTGTTTTTATGGCAACATGTTGGCGTGCCAAGTGTGTCATGAAATGCAGCATTGTCTGCATGGCTTTTTGGAACAATAAAAGCTTTTGTGGTTGCTGTGTGGTTCTTAACAGGAGAAGTAATTATCCATTAGACGTGTCGGAGCGATTAGATGTCCCCCCCCGAATGGCTGAAATGCACATCTGAGCGTTTTGGTTTTCCCGAAAGTCTTTTCAGAATGACAGGTGATGAGTTGTGATACTTCACGTAAGTAAAGTAACAACAGAGAACTCAGACTCAGTTAAAGGTATTTTCATGTTGAGGCCTTCAAGCCCAGAAAACACGTTCAACATTGCTTTGCTTCACCCAGGAAAAAAAAAATCTAATTGTATTCTCATGTTTTGAGTTTTGTGGTTTTCTTTTCATTTCAATATATGTTTTGGAGAGCTGCCACCTTTGACATACATTGACATATTGGGTGCTAGAGCAATTGCATAAATTTTTTCATGTATTATATCTTTTGTCGGGTGTTTCTGAATGACTGAACATTGGCAGGAACTAGAGCAAGTTCTGTGCAGAAGAGGAGTTGACAAGAAAGAAATGCACACACAAGGAGACTCCCTGTTATCACTAATGTTTAAATTCACAATTTAAGTCTCTTTCTACTGAATCTGTCATTAGTTTCCTGTATTCTGACAATAAATATGACATATTTGTCTTTGCCTCTGATATATTTAATTGTTATTCTTGAGAAACAAACGCATGACCGTTAAAATCCTCTTGTCTTAAACCACTGAAAAGCTCATCCCACTTCCATGTTTGAACTCCACTTCATTTTCATGCAGGGATGCATAGCTATATTTCTACAAATATCTATGATACATACAGCTATTTTTGAAATTTCAAAGAGGATTGTAGGAGGCGAACATTCACACTTTAGGCGCTAGGAAGAAATCTTCAATAATGCCATTTTAATTTGATTTTTAAATTAGTTTCTAGAGGATAACGTGCAAACAATTTGTAGAAAAGGACTTTCTCACTGTGTAGAGGAATAAAGTGTCTCACCCCTGAATGACTGGCATGAATTTGTTTCTTGATGATGTAAAAAGAATAAGGAATCAAGCAAGAAGTGACGGGGGTCATAAGCTAAAACTCAAACCTGCAGCCTGGCAAGGGTTCAGAATTTGCTCCGGTACACTGCAAGTGGCCCTGTTTCAATCAGACAGCTGCTTTAATAGGCGAGATAACCAGTGAGGTGTAGAAAATTGATTTGTACTAACATTAGAAAGGCCAGTGGATTTGGGGGCTCTAATAGAAGACTAAAAAGCAGTCTTATAAAAGCAAGAAATAGAATTATAGCGCAAGTATTAGTTCCTTGCATGATTTTGAAAGTCCAATAATGCTGTTTTTATGGAAAGTTGGTCCAGGAGAATTATGGATATTTCAAAATCAAATTGCAAAGCGGCGGCCAATTGATCATGCTTGGTCTTTCAGGTATTACAGATTGGTTAAGATCCAAGTCCCTGTCTCCCATGGGCTGTCTCCCATTCCCTCCCTTTATGAATGATTATTTCCCCCAAATAGAGCTTATTCAGAGATGAATGGAGAGAAATGGAAAATAACTCCTTCCACAGTTAGACAGCTGTGCTTTATTGTCTCAGTGTAATAGTCTTGGCCTTAACACATGCAGCCAATAATGCATTATCATAAAGCTGATTCCCTAGCTTGTTCCTGTTGCGCTGTGTTGAGGGGTGCTGTGGAGCAGAGCCGGCTGTCGGCTTATTGTCGCCAACACAAGCGGTTTGGTGCAGAGGCAGCAAGATGTGCTGCAGCTACCCGGCATCCCCGGCCCGGAGGAAATGTGTGCAGGATTCATAGCAACCCCGTCCCCACTCGCTGCCAGCTATCTCCAAGAATATCCCTCTCATCATATCTACAACTCCTTACTCACGTCAGATTATTTAGCATGCAGATATCGTCACACACCACACTGTCAAGTAAACACACAGGGGAACCCAGGCACCTTTTTTATGTGTGCATTAGGTGTTCAGTATTCATACGGCATAGAGCTTAAAGCATCTTGGCACTGCAGTAGCAGGCCAGTGCAGAAAAACACAGCACTACAGCAGCAGCTTTCAATGTCATTGCTGCCCAGTCAAAACCTTGTATCTCCAATTTTGGTGATTTGCATGTTTTAACTTAATTTGAGTGTTTACCTGCTTTTCTGTGGGTTCAGAAAGTTCTACAACCATTGGGGTTATGAAACCTCTATAAAACTAATTTTATACATTGAAAAATGTACAGTTGTCAAACTAAAGACAAGACTATTTTTCTTAGTTTCTGAAAAGTTTGGAGAGTTTGGAGATTTTGGAGACATTGCGGTTTTCCCTGGACAGCAGCGATGTATAGTTGTTTACAGTGGTGGAGTCCGTTAGAAGGTGACAATGATGGAGCAACTTGGAAAACCTGATTGTTACATTCGCTGAAACCGAGCCTCACTTGAAAGTCAGACTCTGTTTGTCCCCTAGTCAGCCCTTGTTTCGTTGCAAAGAGTTTTTAAGGGGAGAGGAAGGCTGTTTTCAGTGTTTCGGTTCATGTAACTGATATCAACAACAGTTTGCGAGGTCTGGTTTGGTCTAATGATGGAAGATCACTTTACCCTGCCCTGTTTGCCTTGATATTATCAAGTATGCACAAAAGCTGGTTTGATGCCTCCCTGATCAGCCTCAGTACCCCAGGGTAGTTTACTCCTCGTGGGCCATCAACCATGCTGCCGAGTGTGGTCGATACCAGCTGTCTGTATGTAAAGGAAACAACACGCCGGCTTCATTTCGTCATGCAGATGTATGGGCATGAGTGTGTATGTGTGTGCACGCATGACTCTGTGTGCATATGTGAGCTGTTTATCTGTTTGTTAAATAGAAAAACCCACTGGGATGATTAGAGGGGAGAAATCCCGCCTTGACATGTAATCAAACAGAGACAGTTTGAGTATAAAAGACTCAGAGATGAAGGTGTGTCACAGCAAAATGAACTCAACCGGTATCTGGTACATCCTGTCTGATCGTTTCTGTTCGCTTCCTTTTTGAGAAGCAGCTCTGACAGGCTCAAACCAGGTGTTTCAATTTGGCAGATAACGGCGGTAGTTTTCAGGGTATCAGAGAAACAAGTCAGAAATGTTTCTCAGATTATATGCACATTGTAGTGGTGGGTATGGATTGTTTGCAAATCTTTAGAAAGCTAAGCCAAACCATAATTCAGCGGTTGTATGCTGCATTTTGCCAACGGTGAGTGTCACAAATAAACATCTGGTGTACTGCTGTCATTGCGGTCCAATGTTTAATGCAATGAATGCTGTTTCATAATAAGGAAACAGTTGTAGTATAGTTGCATCATTTATTGGTCTCTGTAGGGTTATATAGTTGTATGGGTGTGGCTGTACATTCATCTACTGTTCACAGCTCTTGGCAAGCATAGCAGAGAGGAGCAAAAAGGCTGTAAAAATGTGAATTACAAATTATGAGCTATATTCTGTGAAATGCAAATTTGTGAATGTGCAGTTTCAACAAGTATACAGTGTGGAGGCTCAGAGAACCCAAAGCACCCGTAAACCCTAAATTATCACCTTGCTTTCATCAGGCATAAACTTGATGGTTGATATATTAAAGTAATAGTCTCATTTTCATTTTTTTCCCTCCCAGAAGTCTAAAGTAAAAAAGTAAAAAAGAGGCATCTTACAAGTCATCTCTCTCTTGGTGCCTCATGACAGTTACGTTATAGATTTAGGCAAATTGATTCCTTCTGAGTCTCACTCCAACATTTCATTAGTCAAACATGTTGTCATCACTATTTTATACCACAGAGGGAAAACCCGATCCATGCATGAAAACCCATTTAGATGCTGTCAGTGCTGTTTGACATGGACACACTTGAGGTTTTTACTGAATAAGTAAACAAAAACTTGGGAGAATTTACATTAAATTTGCAACCAAGGGTGTGAATAACTCTGACCACAGCTTAATCTTTAAAATTAAGATTATCTATCGAAATCTATTTTCTTAGAAATTACTCCTCATTAGTAGCATACTTCCCTACAGTAAAGCTAACCACTTAATTACTCCAAATTATTTTTACAGCTTTCTTGCCTCATCTATGCCAAGAGCGTAAATAACTGCGGAGAGTGCTGTATACCACATGTCTGATAAAACATGTATGTGGTACTATTTACATCTGCGGGATACAGAGGCTCATATCCCTAGACGGAGACAAAACACACTATTTTTCTTTCTTTGCTCTTTGTTTCAAGCTGACATGCCTCAGAAATCCCTCGGCAACAAGTGCAGCATCATAAATTCAAATAAGTCTGACTGATGGAGGTTTGGGGTGGGGTGTGTTTGACTAGGTGGGCTGGTTATATCCACCAGAGTGAGGTGTTACAGGATGGGGCTCTCACAGCTGGGCTCCATCACTCTGAAGTTTATTTCCTCTC
>OMKZ01033191.1:5232-17780 GCA_900302535.1 Neoniphon sammara | reverse complement strand
CCACAGAGGATCTCTCTCTCTCTCTCTCTCTCTCTCTCTCTCTCTCTCTCTCTCTCTCTCTCTCTCTCTCTCTCTCTCTCTCCCTCTCTCTTTAGCCCCAGATCTCTTGTATTCTCATCCTTGTTTATATTCTCCCTGCATGAGTTTCCCCATCTTTATATATAAAAGTAACTGAGTTGTGGTAGGGTGGTCCCTTTGCTCTTATACGGGTTGCCTGCAAATGCAGGAGGCCAAGGGTGGATGATTGAGGTTAAGGGTGGGTTGGCTGATTCATTTGTGTGTTAATTGATGCTGTGTGCTATGGATGGTTTCCTCATGTGCCCTGCACGATTCCCCATTTCCAATCTGGCGAGCTGAGGCACTCGTCATGGATTGTATCCAGGACTGCAGCCAGCTCTCCCACGCCGATTTCCCAGCGCTGCAGAGGCTTGTATGAAAACACATGGTGAAACATACCAACAGAAACACAAACACTACAGCTTGATAGGGATCTAGGTGGTAATGGTCCCAGCTTCCCAATTTCATTGCTTCGTGAGCAGCTCTGCAGCTTGTGTGGGTGTGCATGTTATGTTATTGCTCTACATCGTGCATGCTTGTTTGTCAGGTGTTTTCGACATTACAGGGAGAGGAGTACAACTACTTGGAAGTCACTGAAAAGACCTTCACAGACTCACTCCTTCCTTCCTGATGTGGAAGAGCGCCATGGTCCAAAAATATCTTCTTTCAAGATGTCAATTCACATTGCACACAGATGTAGATTGATGGACTGAAGCTGCAGTCCAAGACCATGTTCATACAGATGTGTCTCTGTATTTCAGCACTAACATTTCTACTTGACTCCAATCTGCTCGGTTTGCTCTGAGGAAACTCTAACTGAGTTACATTAGAAACGCTATGTGTAGCATTTTGTGTTTCTCAAAATTAAAGCCATGTTTCCATTAAGCCATTGTTTTCTGTCTCAAAAGAGGATGTTGCAATTTGCCCTCCCTCCGCCTCCAAGGCGTCACCAACAAGTACAGTGTCACAAATTCAAATAATTTGTTTGTTTTGAAGTGTAAAAACAAGGATAAGAGACAACAGACTTTGGTAATGGCCAATGTGCATATAGGTGATATTCAACTTGAGGTTGAATCTATGTAGCTGGAAGAGTGGAGCAGCAATAAAGTTGGGTGTTGATTCCTGTTTTGTGCCTTAAAGAAATTAAGCAGATTTCCCTTCAAATCTGCACTGGTCTCACACAAGATAAAATGCAGTGTGGTGGCAGCTAGAGGCTGACATCCTTCTAATGGTCTTGTTTGTCTAGGGTAATTTGTGCCACTGTTTCAAAATTAATGTGAGAATGATTTATTGATGCTAAAAAAGGTGCAAGAAACATCTATAAACAAGGGAACACCGACACAGTGGTTCAGTGATATTCATCTTCCCAGCTGAAGGTGACTGTGCATATTGCTTGGCGATGACGTAGTCTCGTTTGAATTTTATCGCCCCCAGCATATTTAATATGGCCTCGCTTTTTTCTGAAATAGGCATGTCTGTTTCCTTTTATCTTTTTAAAACTTCTTTTCACTGCGATTTCAGCTGACTCGCCGGCTTGATTAATCTTGACAGCGGGAAAAAACTTAGTTTGATTAGTGTCTCCATATAAGTGCTCCCCGCTGATCAAATTAAAACTCTGCAGTATATCTGTCCCCCCATCTTGATCTGTTTTACTGGTTTTAGATTCAGTCACATTTACATTCAGGCCCTCATGCAGTTATCAGGCAGAAATGGAAAGGGTACTGAAATATCTCACATTGCTAATTTAGTTAAAGTGCACTTAGTTCAGATTTGGAGCACCTGTCTACTACATGACGTAAAAATTTAAGCACTGTAATCAGTATTTATTCCAAAAATTTACTCAAGTGCACTAACTAGAGGAGTTGTGTTTACTTACTTTGTACTTTTAACATTTTGGTTATGTCATTTCTGTTTTCCAGCTCTTCGTCTCTGGAGAATTTATCCCTGAGGATTTGTATCTGACACGTAACATGAGGAAAACTATCCCAGACTTTTGTAAAATAACAGGATGCATTCGTGGTGATAAGACTGCAAGAAACCAGGCTCTGGGTCCAATGGACCTTCACATATGGTCCCGCTTTTGTCTGTGGTTTGGCTGCTGGTCCCACACTCCATACTTTGTGGTTTCAGCATTTTATTTTCATTTGCTTGAGGTCATTTTCACAAATGCTTTTGGGTGTTTTTTGAAAAGTGAACTGTCGAGACTTGCTAAAAAATAACAAAAAAAAAAATGCACTTACAACTGCAATCAAATCTATGTAGCTTTTTCTGGACATTTCTTGTGGAGTTTGAGCCTGTTTGAGGTCCATACAGTAAACGGTAGGAATAACTTCCTATTACTGAAGTGTATACTTTTGCATAATTCCTATCTGTATTGTCTCAAAGCATAAAAATCTTTAATCTCTTTTCCCTTCTTCTACATCTAACCTCCATTCTTGAAGTGGATTTAATTGGATGAAATTAACAAGGGATTGTTGCTATAGTACTACTAAGTGATAATAGGATACTTTCAATACAAGGGAGAGAAATGGTGATCCCCATAGTAAGAATAAATACTGCTCATTAGCCTGTTTTTTGCTGCGCCCACAACACATTGTGAGTTTTCAGTTATGCAGAGAGAAAAAAACTCAAGTGAAAGGAGTAAAATGTTTCCATGACACAGTAAACCAGTTTAATACGGTAGTAAGCCAAATATCTTAGCTATGATTCTCAGTATTGGAGTATGAGTTTACTAGGGCTGCTCTAACCCAGTTATATATTTAAGTGTGATCCAAAATTTGACTAATCAGGTTAAGAACAGAATTCTCTGTGGACACAAACAAAGTCGGTGTTAGTGTAGCATCAAAGATAAGTAATTTCACACATCTGCAATGGCATTTCTCTTTATTCTATTATTGATGCTCATTTCAGTTGCGCACATTTTTTTTTTTTTTTTTTTTTTTTACATTTTATAGTGTATTTGCACCTTGTAACAATTCTAAGAAATTCACATTTACACAATGCATTTTACATTAGTAAGTAAGTACAGGTGACATTCAGCTTTTTGGGGAGTAGGTCCTGAAGTATCTGTATTAATTCTGTTTTTATTTAACAGAATCACAGTGAACCTCCCCCAACATTTCAACATTTTCATGTTACAGCGGATTAGACATGTGTCAATTTTGAAAAAAAGGTACAGTAATTCTATATGATGAAACATACTGTACATGCATTTAATATGTGTGAAAACTTTTGCACAGTAGAATTGATTCTACACTAAAAGAATACATGGATTTTAGAATAGAAGTCTTAGGTCACATGTACAGGTTGTTTGTAATGCTACATGACCCTATTAGCTGACAGAGCCAGCATATTTTAGCATGTTGGAAAATAAGTGTTAAATGGCAACCTATTCTAAGTCTCTATGGTGGAGGCACGTGCATACAGTATCTATGATATGTCTGCACATTTACATGAATGTAGTTTGGTTGAAGTTGTAAAAGATCCAAGGTATGTCTATAGCTCTGGCTAAGACTATTAGCTGAAAACCTTCATTAGCTCTCAAAATATCAAACAAACACAATGCTAACAAAATTAGTGGAATAAAATACAAAACAGAAAGTCAAACTTCTGAACTTAAAGACACCTGACACTGTACACAGGCACTTGAACAGTGGTACACTCTTTGAGTGTGTTCATATTACATCTACTAAGTGCTACAAAATAACATATCATTTAGAAAAAATACTGATTTCAAAATAGTGTAATACTATTCATAATAAAAACAAACAGGGAACTATAAAAACAAAAACAATTCACAAAAAAAAAAAAAAATCATGAATGAGGGTAAAATTAAACCTTGTCTTTGAACACATCTTGCATATTTATGTTTATATTCGGGTTGTACATTCTTACAATGTGTGTCTCACTTCACAAGCTGCCTCTGTGCAAGAGAGTAAGACCCAGACTCAGTTCAGTGTAGTTGTATAAGCTGATGTGAAGGGCTGATTGGGCATCAGGGGGACACAAAGTGAGTTTGTTTTTCTTGGAATCAATGCGCTGGTCATTCATACTGTAGCAGCTTCCTACTTCACTGCCACTGGCACTGTTTGGATCAGGATGAATCATAGTGGATGTCAATAGAAGAGTGAATCATAGCCTGTCACTGTGTGTGCATGAGTGTGCCACAAAGAGTGGTCACATGTCCGCGCCACACGCCCACAGAAGCCGAGGTGCTGTAAGCCAAATACAGCAGAGTTTTATTTGTCTCCATTCAAGGCGAAAAAGTTGAATTACTCAGTTGAATCAAAAGATGAATCACTTTTGAAAAGCCACGAAACCTTCGGAGGTTAATTATCAGAGTGCTTGGCAATCATATGACCAATCCACGCAGCATCATACAGGATGTAACATGACTCACTCGCTTTGTCTTTCCCTCTCTCTGCACTCGACACCGCCGGCAACTAAACACATCTTACTTCTCCATTTCACTACTCTACATCTGAATTATGTTGGAATAATGCGTTTCTAAAATGCTTATCCACAGTGACCCGTACCTTTTCTAAGCCCTCTAACGCCACCACTGCACTTTCTTTCAGCGAGTACGAATCAACCACATCTGCACCCACCTACCTCCTGTACAATATTTTTACAGTTTTATCACTGGCAAACCTTTTGCTGACAATTTGTATTCACACCACATCAAGAGAGCCCCCTGAGAAAGAACTGTATGTGCCACTGCAGGAATGAAATCTGATTGCTGAAGCACTTCAATCAAACTCAGCTACTGTATATTTCTTACATGACATCTGTGCTGCGTGGAAGGGTGGGAGATGTGATGGTGGAGAGGGGGCGGGGGGGTTAAAAGTGGTCTTGGGTGGTAAAAGGTGCCGCTTATAGCCTTGGATGTAGGGAATGGTCTAAGTGCTTTCATATCACCATGGCAATACAGTAAATGTCAGCAGCTCCTGGACTCAGATCAGAGATCTATAATGTCACAAAGAGGGCCAAGTCCCCCCACTGCTGTCCACAACATTAATCCCATGGTGAGGCGGCCGAGCCGAGGGTAAATGAAGCTGAAACCCTGAGGTAATGACTACCTGCCTGTCAGGACGTCTCTCTAATGGGCTCTATGTTCACATGAGCACTGCTGCTGATGCATTAACGCCTCGATACTGTTTATCAGGCTCTGTCACGCTGACAGAGCCTTTATGCAAGATTGTGTGTGTGGTGGCGTGTGTGTGTGTGTGTGTGTGTGTGCGTGTGTGTGGTGGGTGGTGGTGGTGGTGGTGTGCCTGCCTGTGTTTGGGATCGGGAAAATAATGCATCCTATTTTTCCACTCATTAAATGCAACGAATGACAAAGGGGAATCCTAGCCGCTCGTTTTTATTTGCAATTTTTTTTACAAGTAATGAGCAGCTGTATGCTGGGTCTCTGATGATGTAAGAGCTCCTTTTTTGGTCACTGGGTGCTATCGCTTCCCCTCAAAAGTGCCACGTCATCCCAATCAGTCAGTGGTGTTCAACAGTCCAGAGATTTTTTTCTCATGTTGCATCTCCCAGCTCCACAGAGGGGCCATAGAGGCACCCTGCTGAACCAGCCTCGTAACTCAAACCACAAAGTGAAGCCAAAGCACCACAAACAGGAGAGAAACATTTGGGCACGTTATATTCTAGGCATGAAATTTACTGAAACGCAATCCCGTTGAGGCGCTGTGAAGGGGGGCTCATGTCGGAGAGGGGGCACTATCGGGGAATAGGGGAGCGGAGGGAGACGCGTCTTGCTGGGGAACAAATCGGTGAATGCTAACCAGGTTACGCAGGAATTGACCCCGCTTCCCAGATATGAGTCACTTGTGGCGATCGGCGTACAGGAGATCAAAAACAGTGACGCAAAATTTCTACATGACACCGTGTCATAAAATCTGTCTGTGGTTAATGATAAAAGGACGGGAAACTTCAGAGGTTAGGAATGACTCACGGCTCCCCCACTGTGTTTCATATCGCAGATAACAGTGGGGGACTAATAGAGTGAATCCTATGGAGAGAGACAGAGGGTTATCTGAGAGTGAGACGCCACAGTCAGACAAGAGAGAGGATGTGAGAGACACTGCGAAAAAGCCGCTCTGGTCCTTTGATGCTCGCAGAAATACTGAGAGAGAGGCGGGGAATAAAAAGAGAACAACTTTCTGCCTATTTATCTTGTAAGTAAAATACATTTCATGGCTAAGTAACAATGGGATAGGAGAGGAAACAAAAAGCTTAGGAAGGGGCAGAGGATATTAGGTTGGCAGTTAGTGAGTGCTTCATTATGTGACACTAGATACTGGAATTGGGATATTCGGTTAATACATGATGCACTGTATTGTTATGCATCTGCAGCTTTACAACTGAAGTGACATTGGTATAGTTAGTGGTTGATATTGCCGTAAAGGTCGTGTCCAGGCACGCCGGGATGAGGAGTCAGACTGTGGCCCCAGTTTGAGCAGTGCTGGGAGAGTTGGTCACATGCAAGTCAAGTCTTTGCTCTGTGGCCGTTTTCAGGTATGAATGGGTGACATTGTGGCTGCCCAGGCAGTTCGCACTTCCTCCCCACTTCCTTTAGTCCGCATCTCCCCATTCAAGCCCCTTTTCTCCTCTCCCTGTCTTCAGCTCTTCCTCCTCCGCCTCTTCCTCCTCCTCTTCCTCAGACTTCAGGGGGAGGTGAGTCAGGCTGGGGGCCGCCATCCACCCTCACCACTGGAAAGAGAGTGACAGAGTGAGAGATAAACATTTCAGGCTCCTAGATGCTATCTGGAAGGAATGCACAGATAATTTGCAGTGATATTTAAAGCAGCGGTGGTTTATTCGGGGAACGCTGTCTGAGAATGCATGCACTCTTTTTTTGTTATCGGTATCCTGCTTCGTAGTCACACAATTATACATATTCTTGCATGGGAGCTGCCCGGTGCAATCACAGCTCTCTGCTATCAACCACTGAGCACTTCCTATTTAAGATGTACTTTGATCAAGCACACTTCAACAGTAGCTGCAGAGGAAATGGACAGCATCATCATTCACTTTCCTTTAACCAGACTGATCTGGCACAGTATTCAAACCAGCAACTTTCTGGTCACAAGCCTCATTCTCTCATCTCTAAGCTAGTCTGTTTCAGGCTACATGTCCATATATAGAAAACTCAAAAGCACTTGATTGTCACACTTTTCCCTGCAGAGGGCCCTGCGGGGGTCACCCCACTCATCTAAACCTGTTAAACTGGAGTCATTAGCTGGGTAAAAATGGGAGACAAATGCCCTCTTTTCCCACAAACCTCTTAACCTGTCACCAATTGAGGGAAGCCATGGAAACGCCTCGGGAACGCAGAGGCGTTTTTCAGAGAGCCTCCGAGCCCGCCGGTTGTTTTCTTGTCTTGATCAATGCACCTCTGTGCCAGCAGGAGGGCACAAGAGGGCCCTGATTTTAAAGCTGCACAAGAAGGGGCTTATTTTGTTTGCTTCGCTATGATGTCATGTCACACAGCCCGTCCTCCTTCTCTCCCTCCCTGCTCCCTATCTGTTTTTTTCTTTTTTTTCCACAGATATGACTCTGTTGTGAATGCATTATGTCCTGGCTCTCAGCTCCATCTCTACCTTCACACTGATTCTCTCCAGTGCCAGCCGTGCTCCATGGCTTTTCTCTGTCTTCCTTCCTGTTTAGACAGATGCTCTACAGGCTGACACACTGCAGACAGACATTGACACTGGACAGGGCTGGATAAAGCACATCCTTCTGTATCAGACACACACTCTCACACACCTGTACTTAACCTTTACCTCAATGCAGCCATTTCTGAACTGGCATTTCATCTTCTCTTTTCAGAAGATAATAATAATCCTCTGGACACAAATTATAAAATGTTTTATAGCATTTAACCACATTTCAGGAATTAATGAAAGCTGTCTTTCACACTGAACCTGTTCAAGCAGGTCTACTCTGAAAGGCCCCAATCACAGCTAAACTGTGTTTTTTTTTTTTCTTTCATCAGCATGTTCAACCAATCCTGATTGGACCCTAAGCCATTGTAAAGCTTTAAAGATTGCCGATTTAGATTGTGATTGAATTTGAGATGGCTTCATCACTTTCAAGGTAATCGTATGAACTCCCAGGAGCACAATGACTGCAGACAGAAGCCATTCCTTTCTAGTGCTCGGCTTGTAATTCAAAATCAGAATGACAGGAAAATCAAAGAAAGAGCAAAACTTCCATCTGGAATAACTTTTCTGCCATTTCTGTGTGTGAGCATGTGAGAATGTGTCAAATAAGTAAAATGACTGAATTTAATCCAGCTTTAGTCTGGTATTCAAAGTGGTCATAACAAAAGTAAAAAATAGATATGTATTAGCAAGATTTTTACTGAAACTGAAACAGTAATTTCTTACACTTTTCTACTATAGTATTACTGTAACTTGATGGGATGGAGCAATAAATTCAAAATTCAATATATCGCAATGCATTAATGTGGCAATGTGTATCATGGGGCAGAAAAATTAATTGCAGTGTTGGCTACATTTTATTATGCTGTAGTAATTACAAATGAAATGTTTTGCCCATCACAATTTCTAAGCTGTCCACCATGATTATTTTTGTACTTTGTAATGACAACATTTTTAGATTGTCTACATGCTAGCATTGCTAGAAAGATTTAGGTATCAGAAAATAACATGGTTCTGCAGTCATGCTGTTTTGTTTTATTTTTTTTATCTTTTAATCATATTGTGGTTATATTAAATCATGAACGCCGTGTCGTATATTGAATTTTATTGTGAAATAAGCATATCGTCCCATCCCTACTGTTTAACGTTGCCATTCAACACTGTTCCCCTCAACTCCTGCAGCTCAGTATGTGGCCTGTGCAGCTTTCATCCAGACAATCAACAGCAGTAAGAAAATGTTCAGTGAGACTAAACTGCAACCTGTTCATGCTGGTTGATTTCTGTGCCATAACATGACCCATCAAGGTTTTCACTCAGGTTTATTTTTATCATCACTTCTCTGTGGCATTCACATGAAGATCTAACCTACTGATTTCACTGTGCTAGTTGTTCTGAACCTGCCTGCTGCCGTCATCTCTGCCGTCTATTTTGAAGCTCTACACGCGGTCCTTAGCCATTCCTCGTTATCGTAAATCTTAGATATTGGACGGACAGTTGCATACTCTATTTTTTGCAGACTGTGTAGTTGGAAACAGGACAATGTGAGGGGCTTGGAGACTTGCCTAAAAAATTGAACACACTATGTACAGTTTAGTGGGGGGAGGGAAAGGTAAAGGGGTAAAACTTCCTACAGTCTGACTGCTCTAGGACGTCCCACCTCACACCAGTGACTCATGCAGGGAATACCCTCTTAATGTTGTCAGTCAAAACACAGGACATTTTTATTGCTCCATTTCTGCCTTTTAAAGGCTCATTTGACTGATTTTGACTACAGGTGTTTCCATTTTTTTAGCCACAAGTAAAATATGGTTCACTTGAAACAGGAAAGCCCCAATAATTATCATGGATTTATTGGGCGTACTGTCACCCCCCTTGGGTATTTTAACAGGTCCCCATGAGCGGCAGAGGAGCGATCCACAGCATGGGTGCAGTTGCTGTGTTTTAATAGCTTCCGCACCAGCAGACAGAGCTAATGCTAATTAGCACCCATTAAACACTAACCCCGGATCAGTTTTGGAAAGGCGATGGGACCGGGCCTGGATCCCATCTCAAAACACCTGCTAATGAGCCAATCATATAAAGGGACTGCAGGGTTAACGGGACAGTCAACCTCTCAAGGAACCAATCACACGCTAATCCTGTAGGCAAAATTCCTTCTTTTATTCGGCACGCTGTGAGCTTAGCATTTTCTCAGTGAGAGAGGGAAAAAGAATGGAATTTTCAGAACAAAAAATGCTCTAACAAAAACAAAATACACTTTTTTTTTCTCAGGCCTCATTAAAATGTAATGGGTATCCTAGAAAAGGCCATGGCAGGGATGATTCAAATGAGAATTTATTAGCTGTTTGGCTCGTTATTACACAGTGGACCCATTTCCTAGGCTCTGCTGGATTTTAATTTAATATGAATAAGGTGGAAAAATGCAGATATAATAAGACAAAAAGAAGCAAGAATGCATAACTAGATCATCAGAGAACTTGAAGCTTTGGCTCTTAAGAGGTTTGGAGGAAAACAAAACCCTTCTCATTTAATCTATATAGATCAAGGGAGAAAAAGAGAGCGGTAGTACTGGTTTCATCTCGTTAATGTGTATGGTGGACTGCTCTGTGTTCTGTAGAGGTCGCTTCACATTCCTGAAGCACTTGCTTTCATTCCCTCCTTTGTTGGGTAAAGATTTTTGTCTTCTCACCACACGTTTCCCACCGTGCACTCGTTGACAGGCTTTGACTTATTATCCATGTTGGGCAGTGACTGTAATCCTGGGATAGCATGCACTGATTACATAAAGATTACAAAAACAAAGTGTAATGAGACTAGGAGAATTTTCAGAAAGTCCCTAATCCAGTGCTTTACAGGGATTACAGTTACATCTCATATTACTTCATGAATTATTTAGCGGAATTTCACAGGAGTAATAACTATGAAAAATTCAGAGAGCATTTTGAAAGAGCAGAACAGCAAAAATATCCATGTTGCTGATCCCTTACAATATGTTCCTATAGCACAAATGGGTCTAAACAGCATCTGTAAAACCTTTTAGGGGGTTAAGTAGGCGTAAAATATATTTCATAAACACAGGGGTTAGACAAACATCAGATTGAATTCACCTATTTTTTTAGTTGTTACAGTTAAAGTACCATTACATAAACTTTAATCACACGAGATTGACTGATTGAGAAATTATACAAAATTTTGGTGATTATCTTAAGTCAACCATGTTTCATGTAGCAGCTGCAAATTACAAAAGCCATTAACATTACAGAACCCGATTCTCTAAACATTAAATCTCTAACCTTAAAATACTTTGAGTCCACATTCCCCCCTTCTCTCTCTCATTCACACACATACACACACATACTTTTTTCTGTCTCCATGCAGTCCACAGCAAAGCAAAAATAAAGGGTAAATCAAACACAATGGCAAATTGCCCTATTTAAGATCTGCAAAGTGCACATGTTTTACATTTAACCTTCCAAGGCAGACAAGATCTTGTCAGTCCGTCATAAGAAACAGTTGCCAGATCATTCCTGGCTTGGAAGGCCACATTGCCATTAGAATAGTCCTGCACCCTACACCCTTTGAGTCCCAGTCATATATTTGTGGTAAATATAGACCCAACATATGCAGTTACACTCCTTACATGTTACCCTTTTGATAGTTACACAAAAATAGATGATGTATCAAAGCTCTGTCAACACTTGATTTGTTAGCTCCTCATACTGATGATGTTTTCCCACATGTAGTTATTTATCTTTGAATTGCAGCCACACAAACTAATAAATACAAGAAATACTTAAGCATAATCTGCCTAATGCTCAGTACTTGCCCACTCTATTCACATTATTATGGCAATTATGAACATGCTCAACATTTCTGAGGAGTAATATGTTTTGCATGCATGTTGGTTTGGCCTCACCTATATGCTGCTGGCAGCGAAGTGTTAGATTTAATCCAGTCTTGCTCCTATAGGTAATATATTGTCTTTGATCTCAATTCCAAAAATGTGTCTTGCTCTCTGGCCTGACTGCTGCTGAGAAAATCCCTCCACGAACCACGGCGTACGTTCACAAAATCTCAGTGGATTATCACTTATCTTGATGTAATCAATACCGAGCTTTCAGGCTGCTGGGATGCAATGGTGCAAAGGAGGAATCTATTCAGTCTTGGGCGAGCGCCTTATTGTAAACTCAAAGAATTTTTGTGAAGAATGTGAAGTCAAATATAGCTTTTATCAACTGCCGTCTGGTAAAAAGCTTTTAGCTCTAAAATGTCTACTTTTCAGCTAAGATTTATGGGCCTGATTTCAGCTTGACGAGGGTTTTTGACATTATCTGATGAGTTGTGAAAGATTTTCATCAGCCTGACAAAGTGTGTTCTCAGCTCATAGAGGGCCGTGTGATTCTTCAATTCAAGACAAATCATGAAAATTGCCAAAATCAATGTTACGTTTTCATATGACAACAGCATTATGCAGGATTTTGTTTTCTTTGATTTTCTTTGTATGTGTGTGTTCTGGTCACCACAGGGGGAAGGTGGGAGGGAAGCAGATGGTGCAGAGATGGACTGGGGTGTGTCAGCTGGGTGTGGCAAGGTTGTTGTTCCTCAGCACTGTCCAAATTTGCACAATGAGGTGTCCTGATGGAGGGACTTAATGAACTTAATGAACTTATAAGGAAATACTAATGATATATACGCAAGGTTGAGAATACCATGATGCATGGTGGAGTCTCCCCCAGGTCCATTAATTCCCTATATTGGGACACATTTACTGTCCACTCTATTTTTTTTTTTTTTTTTTTTTTTTTTTTTTGTCACTTAAAA
>OMKZ01033190.1:25484-38133 GCA_900302535.1 Neoniphon sammara | reverse complement strand
TAAAAAAAATCAATACTTTCTTTTTCAAGTTTTTTTTTTTTTTTTTTAAAGTAATGGATGAATACCCAACTTAAATCCACAAAATGTAGGTCAACACACCTGCCCAGACACATTATAGCACAAGTCAACACTCAGGTTATTCCAATCTGCTGTCTTAGGTTCTTTAGTTTCATCTGTAGTATCAATATCACCTGGCCAGTCGAGAGGCTTGTAGCCAGCCTACATTTATTATTCAAACAGTTCCAGGCCAAGCTAAAGCTCAGTTTATGAAAGAATCATGAGGATGGCCTTTTCATCCACCCTGCAGACCGTCCTTTGTTAATAAGCAGCATCCTGATGTGGGATACCTTCAAATCTGCTAGACAATTGCAACTACTACCCAATAACTGTTCCAAGAGGTAGAGTATGCATGTCTGGTCGGGGATAACCTTTCATGTGATTAAGCTGATTCACAGACAGCATTCTACAAATGCGGAGTAGTGCAGACTAAAAACCACAGAAGGCCTGCAACACCTAGAAGTTTCCTTGCTAAGGAAGTTGCAGTTGGAGTGTGAAAACAGATGAGAGCAGATTCAAGTCCCATCATCACCACCTTCTTACATCCAGAGAGAGCTTACATGCTATCAAATACCAACACAACAAAACATCTGCTAGTGAGAAACTAAAAGTTGATACGGTCAGTGTGTAATAATAGGGTTACACAGGCATGTACTGGTGCTTGCTCGTTGTTGATTATGCTATATTGCTGAGGGCTGACAATGGAGTGCATTTCTAATCTACTTATTATGCCATATACTAGCTACCGTTAGCTGCAAAATTACTGCTCTAATTTATCAACATCCGGATCATTACACCGCAGACAAATGGACACAACATGAACAGGACAGCTTCCTCGGGAGAAAGCCCAGTCGTAGCCAGACTGGCCTCCTTTGCTTTAAACCAAAGGGCACTAACCAGTACCAAGAGCAGCTAGCTAGCTAGCCTCAAACCTAGCTGTGACACCTGACAACCAGCCATCTCATCACCCTGCCTCGACAACAAAACACCCTCTTGTTATTGTCTTTTATATCATTCTGGGCACTGACTACGTAAGTGAAAGCCACAGACTGCTATTTTATGACCAAACAACAACATTTTCGGACACATTTAATTTTAACACACTAAAATACCTGCTGCCTCCCCCAGATCCTGGCCGTAGCGCCATCTTGATAACAGCAGTCACTCGTAGGAAGATGTCGTCAGCAGTGACGGGTAGCTGCCTCTTCCGGTTTAGTGCAATGTACTTACCCCGCCACCAGATGTCAGTGTTGTTGTGGTTAGGAGCAAAGCTTTGTTCGACATCAGTGGTCTTAGGGACAAAATGACAATAATAGATTTAACACGTGTTGAGAGTGTGGACAGTGCAGATGACAGACGTGATGAAGAGATGGATGGGACACTTATCAGAGAAATAGCTATACGGAGTAGCCTGCCTGGTCAAACGCAACGATTGGGAAAGTGAAATGGATATATTTATATATTCCCTCAACATTACATTGAGGTAATATAGTGACATGAGAACATAGATATGATCCCCCAGTAGAGGGTGTCAGTAAGCTAAATTTAGAATGGTTTAGTAGCCATCTTCAGCATACTGAAACCACCAAGATGTTATGCTGATGTCTGGGTTTGATTGCAGGTACTTGGGAAAAAGACAAATGGAAATGAGTTGAGTAAAAAAAAAAAAGGACATAGGACCTATAGATATGCAATGGGCATCTGTAGACCTGTAGGGCACAGATAATAATATACAGAGAGATTTTCTGCACATTTAGCTTCAGATTTAGAAGTTATATATATATATGTGTAAATATAGTTTACATATATATACAAACATTAGTTTCTGTGTTTATCTTCAAATGCAGAAGTACTTTTTAGAGACTTTTCTTTTTAGGTTGTAATAATAATGTTATGTAGTAGCCAACATTTGGTCTGACACGCTCTTTTGTCAGAGGAGCCATATATGCACCTGGTCCACTACCTCATCATAAGCCTGTGCAGCTTGTTTGTTTTGAGTCAGTTTATTTGAGCTCTGTCAATAGATTTGTCTCTCTCATTAGCAGTACATTATATAAACTGATATTTTTATTTGCTCGCTGCATTTCTTGGCACCAGCATTATCCCCTAATGATTTGTCCAACATTTTTACTGGCTGCTTGAGGTATTGAGGCCATTGTGTGGCCTGACACATAAAGTGATTCAGCTGGCAATTTCATTGTTGTACCAATGACAAGGTGGAGTTACAAGCATGAGCCCTTCTCCCATTGTCTTACCGGGTGTTGTTGTGAAAGATTTACAGCTTAATGAGAGCAGTGTAAGGCACGGGATGACAAGACACAGCGCTATCCATCACCTGGCTTGCCCTCAACCCTTTCTACACCTTCAGTCTATTCAACATAATAATTCAGAGTCCGTATCCATGACAGAGGGAGAAATGTGACCATTTAGGCTTCAGAGTGAGAAAAAACACCCTTTTCAGTTTTGAATGTGTGCCCCTGCCATTTCATGTCAGTTACTGGGTGGCAATTCCTAATTCACTTTCATAACATACAGTCAAACTCACTGTCACAGTGGAATGGTGTCAGTGGTTTTCAAAGTGAGGACTGCCAGGGTTCTTTGAGGGGCTTCCCAGAGGTCCTCAGCAAAATGAGGAATGTTTTAATTTCACTGCAATTTCATTCACTGGAAATTGTTAAAATATAAAGTATGTATGTAATCTCACAACTTTAAATCTATTTAGCAAGTTTCAAGTAAGCAATTTAATACTCAACACAAACTAAATTATCCTTTCCTATTAGGGACTATAGGGCAAAATCACTTAAAATGGGGATCTGTGGCTTCAAGCCAATTTGGGGACCAGGAAAAGTTTTTTGAAAAAAGGTGTGAGTTAGTTGCCTGTAATATCGTCTATAATTGACTCATGTTCACGTTTCTTTTTGAGGCATAATGCAATTAATGTTAATTATCCCTTGTGTGATGTATTTGTTTATGTGAGCCCCTAAACACTGTTTGGGTTATTTTTGCTGCTGTTGATTGCTTCTATTGAGACTGATGAAAGACGATTAGGCCTCGTCACTCTCCTTTCCCCTCCTCTCCTCTACAGCCCTTTGAATCCATTCACAGGCCTTTAAGAGCCGAGTGTGGACTCCCACCCTGCTGAGCGTACCGGGTTTAGCTGGAGGCCAGCCGAGTCAGTCACGTCCCCCCGATGGTTGGATCAGGACTGGCTGTGGGCAGACCCCAGAGGAGGTCCAGCAAGAAAGGTGAACATTAACCCAGGTCCCATTCTGGGTATCCCACAATTCTCCATAAATCATTAACCCCTCCAGCGCCAAGCCCCTGACAGCATCAGCATGACAACATCAATCTGTCAGGATTCCTCTGTCACAGCTTCTTAAATTTTTTCATCTCTGGTATAAAAGGAAACTTCCGATCCAAGAACCAAAAACAGGCCTCATTCTTATCCTGTGCGTTATTCAATCTTGTCTGATTGGTTTCCTTGGACCGTGAAAATTCTTATACTATTAACCTTTAAAGAAGCTCTTTCATACTTGGATGGGTATGGGTATGTTGTTAGACTAAATAACACATGAGACTGAATAATTAATAATTTTCCATACATTTTGACCTTTGAAGAAGACTTACATGGATGGGTATGGCACCAAGTTATAACACAGGTATTGTAGCTCCATGCAAACAGTATGTAGTCTGACAATTCTCAAATAATCTAGACTAAAAAGAGGAGGTGATCAGGCTTTAGCCATCAGGGCTCTTAAACTTCAACAAATCCTTTACAACTTTAACAAATCACAAATTTAAATCTCTTGAACATATTTTTTTAGATCTGGCTTTATGTAATAATCTTTTGCAAATTTTCATTGACGTCCTTTAATTGTTTTTCTTTGATGTCTCTTGCTTTGCTTCAATGTTTCTTGCATTGTTGACACTGCTGTAAGTAATATGAACATACATACATACATACATACATATCTTTTTTGTTGTTTTTATTTAATGTGATAAATCACCTTTGAAATGTGTTTTTAAAAGTGACATACTACTACTACTACTACTACTACTAATAATACTAATAATAATAATCTAATGAAACCTTTAATCATTTAAAGGGTCCTCAGTCACAAGCTCAAGTTATACGTCAACACTAAAAATACTAAAAAAAATATTGTGCATATGATTACAGTATAAATACTGTAAAAAATGTATTAACCACAAGTCATGATTTTCTAATAATTGTGTGATACAGGCTAAATGAAGTAATCCCATGATGAAGTAGCAAGAGATTTGTTGACCTGTGTAAGACACTTTCATTTTCCAACCGCAAAAATGAGAAAAGGCTGTTGAATAAAATAACTGAAGATCAAAGGCCACCTATCTTTTCACGTGTCCAGCCTAGCTGTCACTGTAGGTGGTACTGGTGGCGATGTACGGTGAAAGGTGCTGATTGTTGCAGCCGAGGCCTGAATGATCTCCATGACTGTGCAAGAGCACAACAGAGGGCCCCTTGATCAAGGGTTTTGATGGAAGACTCCTCTGTCAAAGCAGCTCCATACATGTGTATGTATTTCTCCAGAGAAGGTTGGCGTAAACTCGGTTCGCAGTGACCAATTAGCCCTGGCAGAGAGTGGCCTCCTGACCCTTGACCCCCGCTGGGTAGTCTTATCCATTAACCCCTTGGGCCCCAGCTGGAGTTGATGTAGTATCCATTCTTCTAAGACTGCTAAACACACGGCCACATTCACCCTGCAGCTTCCACTTTCTGCCTCTTTGTCCCTTCCCTCCATTCCCTCTGTGTCACCTCGCTCCTCATGTTGACCTCTTGAGTCCACAACTATGCTGCATCTGTGGATTTGCCTCCATCATCCCCACACTGCAGCAGCAGACACACAATGATACTCTCTAATAGAGCATCCTTTTCACTGTACGTCTTTTGGAATTCTTGCATGTAAATTTCTCCCTCCATCATCTCATTATCACATTGAAAAAGAGCACAATATTTCACACCACTGCTCTAAATGGATTTTTACTACTTTTTAGCTGTATTCACTTGGGTATAATAATAATGCATCATGATTGTTGTTAACTTTTTATGTTAAAGAATATAATATTGCTGTGAAAAATAATGACAGTTACAACTGTAAACTGTGTGATTACAAGAGTACAATTACACATCTTCAGAATTTATCTGGACATTAGCAGACATAATGTGGCTAGTAATGGAGTTCCCATAGTGAACACGATCCTATACATCACACAATGTATCACTGTATATTCAAATATATTAACTAGTTAGTGTTGCCCACATCTTATATGATACATATGATGCCATGTTTGATTACATATTTATTTTATAGCTGACCAATACTGTGTTTTTTTATCAATGTCAATGCTCTTAACTTGAATTCATTCTGATCTGATATTTTGATTGGATTCTGCAGTGCATGTATAGTGTGCATGTATATATCTTATATTAGCAGCTGTGGTGGCAGCAGTATTGATTATTTTAGCAGTCGTACTTTTGTTTTTATCCTGAGTTTCAGTGGAGAGTTTTAGTGGTCTTAATGCTATTTTAGAGGCTTTGTAAATGTAAATGTTCAGTGGTTGCCTGAACATTAACTGAAGAAAAAAATTGAAAAATAAAATTTGCGCCTCTGCTGTAACAAAGAAGATGAGATGTGACTGATGGGTGAGGATACTGACTTGTGTCCCTGTAAGTATCAGGGAGCATCAAGTTGATGGGTGGTTGGGCACTCCGGTGTAGAATGCGTACCATGTATTATCACTGTGGCAGCGCGCCATCCACTCTCTCTCCCCCAGCCTTCCTGCTGCTGTCAAATAAAGCAAAAATGCCAAAATGTTAAAAAAAAAACCAAATAAATAAAAATGTTGGTGCGAGGCTGCTGAGGGCTGGAGCATGTGAAACTGTTCTGATGGCATCATGTTTTGACTTATATCGGTCACTCATCGTAAGTTTTTGGAGCATTTCTGGGTGGGATCAGCCATGACCTTCACTGTAAATTTCCCTCACCCTGAAGTCATGCAGGTTCTCAAGGTGGGGTGAGAGTCAGTGATCCTTTGTTCTCTTGCTTTTCAGACAGATGTAGCACTGAACCAGACAGACATGGAGGAGGAAATGACTGATTGTCTTATAGAGGTGTAGAACCGATCCAATACTGTCCTGAAGACTGGCTGAGGAATTTGAACAACTCCTCTGATGGCCTGAGCTGCCTATGTGTAGGGGAGGAAGTGGTGGCGCTTGTTGACTGAAATATTCTGCTTAAGTTGCTTTCATAAACATTAAAATGATTCCTTGCAATAGGGCATTTTGGCCGATCACTCTTGTCATATGTGACATGATGTTCATATTTGTATAAAATGGTTCTGTTTTCACCAAACATGCATCAAATTGTTATACATAGTCTATTTTACACTTCAATTACATTTCATATTTAGTGAGTTGTGTGTTGTATTGTATACTCTACACTCCAAAACAGATGCAAATGAGTCTCCCAGTATTTCAGTTTCTTTTAGAGAAAAGTACAAAAAGAGAAGCAGTCAGATCTTTAGAGGCTTCCTGGGTCTAAAATCAAAGGCCTCATTGATAACCAAATAGGGCAACATCATTGGATTACAAGGGTTTCCCCAGCAGGGCTCCCCTGTTGGAGGCTGTCAAACCCCAGAACAGAAAAGCTCAGTTAGGGCATTACCAAGTGATATAAATCACAATCATGTTGCTGCTGTTGGAAATCTGCTCACAGAAGACAGCCCCAACACAAGTGAGATTTGAAGTTCATGATACTTGTTTCACATGATGTAAACTTTAACCTCAGTGAATGAATCAGATGGCATTGTTTACCCCAGGACCTATCTACCCTTTTGTCTGTCAGGCCAGCCCACAAAGTGTAATTATATGACTTTATTGTCCCATCACCTTACTGACCACAGTGTTGTTTGGGTTGTAGAGTTTTGCCTACGTTCTAGATTCATCAGTTGTTTTCATGCTTGACTGTGTTTTCATCAGAAAAAATAAAAAGTAATGATTTAGGAAGATATTGTGATGACAGTTATAAAATGAGGCCAAAGAACTGTCAAAAATAAAAAATTTTTAAAATTTTATCAGACTGATACAAAATCTTAATTTCTGACTAAATATTGTGTAGTGGTTTAGAGAAGTGAAATACATTTAACTGTGATTCCTAAATTGCTCCAAACTCAGTCTGACCATTTTTAATTTTCCACTCAGTCATAAATGTAAAAATCTCCATATCTTTCATGTTTTGTTTTGTAACATAACTTTAACATAACCTCCTGTCTCCCAGACCTGCTCCTGTATGTGCTGCACAGCATAGAAGATTGCATCAAAACAACTGATGTACTGCAGCTCAGTTATCTTAAGTAATCACTAATCTAAGTCACTGATTGAGTTGAAATAACTTTCAAGATTGGATTCCAATATGGGATCCAAAAAATTGATGTCATATTTCCTTTTGCTTTTAATGTTTGAAGTATACCTGTGCTTTTGCATAACATCCACTACCCTGTCAATATTAGCCAGTTTGTGAGTTAACCATATCCCTGTGCCAGTCCTGTATTGAGTAATTGTCTTGAGCTGTATAAATACCAGCTAACCAGGTCAAATTCCTGGTATGAAGTCAGTTTGAATTTGATTTCCCCTCTCTTTTGCTTATTTTTATTCCTGCTATTTTCAGTACACCTTCAGGGGTGTTAGATCTTCATCATTCACGTTATTGGAGCCTTGAAGGTTATTTAATGAAAGAATGATTTTGTTTTGGCACAGTGTGCTCACAAACCCTGCATACTGTATACTCCTGGACAGATTTTGGATAAGGAAGGGTTTCTTCAACATAGTTAACAAACAGATTTGAGTAAAAAAAAATTAAATAAAAATTGAAGTTACCCTATGTAGTTTTCATTATAAACACACTTGGTTTTGGTTTTGTTTTCTCCAAAGCCTTACTTTGGAATATAGGGGTGATGAATTGTTTACATCAACATATGTAATACGTCACCCCATGCGCATGGCATGCTAAAATATCATGTTATGGAAAGAAAATGGGGACCCGGTTTTCCAAGTGTACACTAAAGCACCACTAGTGGTCACAAACTACACTGGGTACCTCTAAGATTACTTAGATATATAGAAACTGCTGATGAAGTGATATCTCATTAGACATAAAGTTTTTTGACTATTTGTATGAGAACAACTACATCATTTATCAGAGAAGTGATGCTAAAAAAAAGTTTACAACTGAATCTGTAAAATATTTTAGATAGTTTACTTTGGCAGATCTTATTTAAAGAATCCTGATGGTATATGTTGTGTAGGCAAACCTCAGCTGGGTTACTTGTAACTATAGACTGAAAAAACATCCTTTTTTTTCTTTTTTTTTTTTACAGTGTGCAAAACGTCATAAAGACTGAAATGAATTCTGCTCTCAACATGTCAGGTTCAGTGAACTTGGTTTCAGACCTGTAGTGCTTGCCACAAAACAAGAGTGATTGCTCAGGGTAGGTGCCTGATGTTGGAAAGGCACCATGCACTTTAGATCTACAAACTTCAAAGAAGCGTTCCTCTTATCACACAGCAATACCACAAATCTTTGTAGAGGGCTATAAACAGAGATTTACCAACACAGCTCACCGACCGCCTCAAAGGTTATACGCATTGTGTCGCTCATTGTTTCTCTCTCTCTTGCTCTTTCTCAGTATGCATCAATTCATCTGTCTTTCTCCTTTCTGTTTCACTGCCTTTATCTTGAAGCATATTTCTTCTCATGAGTCCTTCTCAAAAATATTATTTGAACAAGCATTAAGGAAATAGTTATCAATAGAAATGTCCTCCTGTGACACTTGAAACGGAGGGATTATCTGATTGCCACAGTCTGTTTGCCATTTAACGCACCAAGTATTCTCTTAATGCAAAATTAACAAAGTGCTTAGCTTAGAAAGAAAGAAAGAAAGAAAGAGAGAAAGAAAGAAAGAAAGAAAGAAACAAAGAAAGAAACAAAGAAAGAAACAAAGAAAGAGAGAAAGAAAGAAAACTATAGCACATAACATAACAAAAAACATGAATTCAGTTTGGAAAAAAAAACTTTTACTTGAAATATCAATATTTTCTCAGAAAGTATAAATAATGATTTTAGGATTGATTTCAATTTTATACAAAAATAATACATTAGAAGAAAAAAAATCATGTCCTGTCACACAAGTATGAGTGCCCTCTGATCAGATGGCAGTAAATGTGTCCATAACAGTCACAAACCAACCAACATAATAATAACAATGTAATGACCTAATATTGAACAGGAGACTGGATCTGCCACACCTATAATATGTAGGGGCTTTGACAATCAAGCTTGACTAGTCTCGTAAAAGCAGTGACAGTGTAAGCGAAAAGAAAACAGGTTAAAAAAGGTTAATGCCAAGTTTTGGTCCTCATCTCAACCCTTCCCATCAACGTCCAGGAAAAGTGGAATTGCAAGTGTCTAATACTGTTTACGTGGGCGTCTCACCCACAGCGAGTGCTCCTCTCCCCAGCATTTCTCAATCTCTGTGGATTCCTGTATGATTAGCACGGCCGCTGTCACAACATTATGCTCTTTCATCTCTCTCCTTCACAAATGACTGCGCTACAATCACTGTTTTGCTTCTGAATACTTTTCGATGTTTTCGTTACACCCAGGGGGGTCCTGAAATGATTTATGATGAGGAGTATTAACAACATTTTGTCCTATTTGGTATGTCTTCACATTGCGACAGGAAACGGGAGAGGGAAGGGTGGGTGAGTCCCATTCCTGAAATTCACCTGAACCCATGTGCAAACAACAGTCAGAGGTTTCCAGGGAGGGGAAGGGCCACATTTAGAGTGTGTGAGTCAGTCCTCCCCCAAGGCAGACTTGGTTTATAGATATGGCATTTAGCTTTTTAGAAGTGAAACTTTGCACACGGTGACAAATAGAAGCTGTGCCTACACTTAAACTCTTAACCTTTGGCATATCTGTCAGCCGTCCGTAGCTTTTGTGTTATTTTACAGGCAGCTTTATCAAACTACATAATCGATGGTGACTTCACTCATAGTGCATATGTTCATCTCCAGTCTCAAGCGTGTGGAGTATGTTTTTTTTCAGAATCCAGTCACACAAACCACTGCATACTCTATAGACACATTGCATAGTCCTTCAAAAAGTTTTTTTCAAGATTGTCAACATCTTTCGATCACAGTATACACAAAAATGATGAAATCCTTCAGACTCCATAAGGCGTTCATCACCTGCGCCAATACTAGCACAGTAAACTGAATGTGAAAGAATATCGTGGAAGACTCCTTTAAACAGAATGTGAAATAGCTAATGCATCTACAAAATCAATAACAGGTTTTTCAGGACAAGGTTATTATGATTGTCACACAGTTCTGCTTATATGTGCAAGGCTATGGTTAATACACTGCAGCCTGGTGGTGAGGGGTCATTATTTGTGTGGCTGCTGTAGGCAGAGATTAACCTGCTGGTGGCAATCAGGAACTTGATATGAGGGAATCACCTTCATTTGAGTCCTTCACAGAGTCCTTCAGCCTTCATAGGGGCTGATCACTGTCTCTATTATTTTCAGTGTACCTTCATATTTCCACTTCAAATCACAGTATAACATGAGTTGTCCCGGGACGTTCATTCCAATCCCAAACCACATAGTTCATAAGCCACATTTGCCGCTCCATTTGTCTTTTTTTTTTTTGTTCCTTAGTAATGTCACAAATTGGATGACTGTCTCTTAATGTACATTTTTGAAAAAAAAAGGACAGAAAAATTGAATACTGTTTTCAAATATTGTGGTTTGAAAAAAATAAAATCATACATCCTTGTTGATCATTTGTGTGTGACAGAGGAAAATCCAGTCTCCTCACTCTCAGGTGTGTAGTCATTAAAATCTGCAGCGAGTTCGCCTCTTTCCCCTCCTCTCGTTTCACCGCTTGCCCTCCACCGCCACTCTTCATTTGTTGACTGACTCATCGTCCAGTGCGCCGTTGCCAGTTATTAAGAGTTGTCACGGTTACCACGGTGAGAGGGTGGAAAAATGTGCTCTGGTTGCTGGGCACCGAGGAAGTCAGGTGTGCGCTCTCACCAAGCTTGAAGAGGACACTGTAAAGAGAGAGAGAGAGAGAGAGAGAAGCAAATGTCAGACAAAATAGGCACCGTTACACAAAACAATAACAAAAAAAATCTATCCAGTAACTCAGGTGTATAATTTGCATCATTTCTTCGGTTTTGTGAGAGTGAATTGACAAATGAAACCCCTACAGTGCTATGTAAACGTATCACCCCTTCACCTCCATGCGCCACACCTGACTAAATAAATTCCTCATCCCTCTTCTGCTGACTCTGAAAAGCCTCGTCTCCATTGAAACAGGCTTTTTTCTTTTTTAGATTGTTTGTGGAATTTATTTTTTTTCCTTTCTCTGCAGGGGTGGAGGCAGCTGACCCCGGTGTGACCCTGCGGCCAGCAAACAGCCTTACCTGATAAAGGTGACCTGCAGCTCAGACCTCAGTCATTACACACTAGGCTCTAAGCAGAGGTGGGTTTTAAACAGTCTGTGGTATAATGTGGGGGGGTTCACGGTAAACAATGAGTGTTATAAAGCCTGAGCATGTCGGCCATGTCGTGAGAAGAACCCACAGCCCTCTCTCTGCTCTGCCCCGTCCAAATAAAGTCCTGATAAGAAACTACCTGGGAGAGCCTGTGAGCTAATTGCTCTCTAAATACCTGGGTTTGTGAAATGCCACACAATAATGCCATGGAAGTACTGACAGGGAACAGCTTACAACTTGATACTCTATCAATTCTTTATGAAAGTGTTTTCTATAAACACGTAATTTAGTAAGAACATAAGTAAAACCTAATGTTGTGCTGATCCAACAGAATACTATGAATTGCCACTTTTTTGTTGTTTTTTAGAATAAATATTAATTCATAACTTTTTTTCACATTTCAGAAGAAAAGATAATAGTCTTGCATTATTGTACATAATTATTCAGTGGATATAAAATGGCAAAAAGTACTGACTTGAATTGAATTGTTGGATCAAATCATGGTTTACAAATTCAAATCAAATTGATATCAAAGTTGTTCCAGAAAATAAAAATCATACTTCAATCATATTGCTGTTGTCAGCAAACTCCAGTTCTAGTGTTTTTTTATGTTTTAACTTCAACTGAACAATGACATAGTCTTCTATGGGCTGGGAAAATTCTATGGTCCCTTACTAAAAAGCCACTGGATAAACTCTAACATGCATGGTGGTCAATCTGAAACGAAAAGGCTGTTTTTCCTAGTTCTTGAAAAGCTGGAATTTGGGAGATATGAGGTTTTCACCCGACAGTGACAGTTTATAGTGTGTAATAGTGTTTTGGGCTATCATTGCGTGAAGCCATCAGTCTGTCAGAAGCAGTGCAGCGGTACAAGCGCTCTGCCCTGGCGTGGGAAATTGAGCGTGTGAAAGCACCGTGGACAGCATTTCAGGCTAGAGCGATCACTGAGAGTAGGGAGAAGTAGGAAAGAGGAAGAGATGTAATTACTAAAA